>SOPF01023641.1:0-11097 GCA_012979155.1 Hypericum perforatum | reverse complement strand
TTTTGTTTATTTTTGGTTTGTAAACTATTTTGGTTTGAATTTAGCTTACGCATTTGATGAGATCTTTGAGATGATTTGAGGCTTGCTAGGCCTACATTTTGTCATTAATATGTCGCAGTCTAGCGCCAGTCACCGATCTAAGTTCGGGTCATGACAATAAAAGCCAAAAAAATCAAAAAAATAAGGAAAAAACAAAAAAAATAGCATAGATTGTTTTATTTGTGTTAGATTGTTTGTGTGTTGTATGTATATATAACAACAACCGAAAATGGCGTTTCACATGGAGTAGCACGTGCCAGAAGCACGATTGGCATGCGCCAGAGGCGCTTAAGGAAATCTGTTGACAGACTGGGCACAGTTGGCGCATGCCAAAGGCACTAATGGCGCGTGCCATGTCATGGCAGAGAGGCCTATAAACCTCTCGACCAAACTTTTCTCCCTCACTTTTTCTTCCTCCCAAATTTCAAACCACCCAAAAATCAAAAAAACCCACAAACCCATAACCTTCCCCCTACATAACCCAACATTTTCCAACCAATTTCCATGGCGGGAGGGGAAGGAACAAGCCGAGCAAGGAGAGCGGGCAAGAGGCCACAGACTTCCTTACCACCAACGGAGACTCCTCAACTTCCGGATATAGCTGACAATTACAACACTCCTTTCTCGATCTTTCATGATTGGAAAGGGAGGAGGTACACCCATTTCTCTAGGATAGCCACTGTTAGCTATTTTAGGATTGATTGGGAGGACATTGCGAAGTTAGGTTTAGATAGGGAGTTGAAGAGAATTTTGAGGAAATTTGGTTGGAGGTACTTCTTGGAGAGGACTGTTTTAGGTAAGGAAGAACTTAGCCATGAGTTCTTTAGTACCTTGACGATTGCTAGGGATAATGGATCATTTAGTGCTAGGCTATTCAATAAGGAATTCACTATGGAAGAGGAAGCGTTCAATAGGCTTTTTGATTTGCACTCTGGGGGAACCGCATTAGACTTCTCACCTCATGATCTTGCTCATCAGGCGTGGCACGAGTTTACAGGGTTTGAGCATTATGAGTCTGGGAAGGCACCTAGTTCCATGATTAGAGACTCCTGCCTAGTGCTAGCATATAGATTTATGAGTCTTACATTTAGCGGGCACTGGGAAGAGTCAAAAGTTTTTTGTCCGCAGCTATATGCTCTCTACTGTTTGAGCAATGATCAGCCGTTTAGCATATGGTTGATGGTCTTAGATGTATTTAGATGGATGATTACTGGTAGACCCATACGTCTGTACCTGGCTCATATTATTACACGCATTGCTTATCACCTGTTTCCTGCTGAGTTTACAGAGTTCCAAGGAACTTCCGTAGATCCGTTGCCACTCAACATCCAAAAGCTCAGCAACAGCAAGCTCATCACGAAGACAAGGGTAAACGGCAAAAATGTGTACAAGTTTAAGGAATGGCAAGAGTGACCAGAAGTGCAGGAGAGACTTAGGCAGCCTATTCTGCCTCCAGCTCAAGATGAAGAAGAAGAGAGTGACAAGGGTGCCGACCAGGAGCCCAGTCAGCAGGAGCACCACCACCCAGGCCTTAGCGAGCCTGGGCAAAGTCATTAAGGTCGGGACTACCATGGTGAGCTCTTGTACTTATGTGACCAGTTTACTGCCTTGCAGGTGCAAGTGAAGGATTATGCATTGACCAACCATATGAACTGGGATCGATATTACGAGGAACACGATAGAGAACGGGCAGAGCAACAAGCAGAGCAGGAGGAGCAGTGAGTCTTCAGGGAAGAGCAGAGGGCACACGCGGCATGGATTTGACATTGGGCCGAGAACTACGGCGGTGGATTCTACTTTCCACCACAAGATCCACCACAGGACCCACCTCAGCCGCCAGCACAGGATTGACAGGGAGCTCCTTCTTCCTTACTTTTTGTTATTTTATTTTAATTATTTGCTTTCTTTATATGTGTTAGATTTTTCTTTTAGGTTTGTTAAGTGTGTTTGTTTGCATATCTTTATTTTCTTTGATTGCTTGCATGTTTAGTTTTTGTTTGTGTGATATTTGTATTTTTGTATGCGTGATTTAGACACCTTGAGGACAATGTGTCACTCAAGTGTGGGGGAGGGTTCCTTCTAGGAATCCTCCTTTTTAGGTTGTTTAGAGTCTCTAGGTTGTTTAGGTTTAGACTTGGCATGAAATTTTCAGAAATTTGACCCCCCTCAAAAATTTTCAACTTGTGTTAGAATTTTATCAAACTTTTAGTTAGGAATTTAATTCGAGCACAACGCCTAGAAAATAGTAGGAACCTCACACTCGGTTGTTTAGATTAGTGGTTTCATTATGTAGACTAGACTAGAGGGTTTACGAGTGAACCTTGTGAGGACTTGAGCCGATGGAAGAGACACCAGTCTCTATTTTTCATGAGGTGCATACTTGTGTTAATTAATCGAGGCATCCTACTAGTACTTATCGTAGTCTAGGTTGTGTGGAAGTTAGTGAGATAATAGGGCATTCTTTGATATTTGAGCCTAGAGGCTTAGAGCCAAAATCCCTTATTACCAATTGCATTAAACCCCTTGAGCCTAACCTTTTCTTGATCTTAGAGAGGAAGCCAATTACAAGCCAACTTTGAGCCTATTATCTATCATCATCCCCACCTTTGATCATCCGATTCGAGGACTTATAGTTTGCGCTTATTGGGCATGTTTGTATTATGATTAGTCAGTATCTAAAACCAATTTGGGGTATATGTTGGGATTTTATTTTTATAGTTTGTGACCATGTTGAGAAGCCGAGTTTTGCCTAGGCACGTGCATGAATTATAGTGTGTTGATTGAAAAAGAAAAGAAAGAAAACAAAAGAAAACAAAAAGAAAAGAAAGAAAAAGAAAAGAAAAGAAAAAGAATGTGAAGTTGAATAAGCATAAGTTTAGGCAAAACTTGAGCTTCTAGGTCTTAGCATATTGGGATATTGGGGAATGTACGTTTATTATACTTGGTGAGGATGTTTTAGATTAGACGAGTTACTGCTTAGTTTATGTATTAAGTACTTGGATTGGGTGGTTTAGCCACTTGCTATATATTTTTACCTCACCCTATCTTTCAGCCCCATTACAACCCAATGAAAAAGCCCCCCGATCATTGACAACCACTACGACTTTTAGATAGCGCTGAGTAGAACGTAGGATGCTTTGAGATATTGACCAATATGCGAGTGATAGGAAAATTGACCATACACATTATATGAGTGATACACTTTACTATCCTCGAGAGTTTAACCTTCTAGTATCTTTTACGTAAAGTTGACACTTGTTTAAACAATAGAGTGTCGAGGTGTCTACTAGTTCATAGTATTTTGTGCTTTGAATTGATGAACTAACTAGGTTTTTGATGGAATTTTGATATAAGTTGATGTTTTTGAGAGAAGTTAAGTTTTGATCGGGTCATGCCAAGTTTTTACCTTATTATGTGTTTGTGTGTTCTTAGTTGATTTTTGTTTAGTTTTTGTCCATATTTGAGTTTTGCTTAGGGACAAGCAATGATTCAAGTGTGGGGGTGTGATGAGTGTCTAAAACACTCATTCTTTGTGTTTATTTCTTAGGATCTTTTTAGAGCTTTTAGATTGTTTTCATTGGTTTTAAGTTATTTCGTATTAGTTTTCGTTCATTATTATTTTGTGACATGTTTGTCTTTTCTCATTTTGTTCTGTTGATTTTAGGTGTTTATTTGAGGACTTAAGGAGGATGCTTGATCAATGGTGCAAGGGCATGGGCGAGACGGAGCTCAAGAAGGTGAGAAGACCACGTAGAAGAGCAATGGCACGCGCCATAAGCATCATTGGCGTGTGCCAGTGGAGAGGCATCACTCTGACGAAGGGCTTATGGCATCATTGGCGCGCGCCATGTCACAAGTGGCGCACGCCAGAGGCAGACAGTGACACAATTTGGCCAGCCACTTGCTCTTTTCATTGGCAAACATTGGAGGGGCCTAGGCACTCAGGTTTTTACACTACTGGAGGGTGTGGCAGACACATTAGGGGGACAATTGAGGGTAGTTATTAGGATATTTACTTAGTTTATGTTTAATTGACTTTAGACTTTGGATTTTAGCTAATAATGACTAATTATGACATTTTGAGAGAGAGGTAGTCGAGAGCATTCTAGCCAGGGACTAAGGCATGAAATTTGGACCCTCTCCTATCTGTCAAAAAATTTGAGGAAGATGAAGCAAGCTTGATGAACATTTGATAAGCTTTCTTCTCTTACCTTGATCATTAATGCTTAATTATATTAATGTTTATATTGTGTTTTTGTATAAGCATGTGTGAGTAGTATATTCTGTGAGTTTAGGACCTAGAAACTAACATGTAATCAACTAATTTGAGGGGTTAAACATGCATGAAAATATGTTCTAGTTAATGGACTTAAAGCTTAATTATGGATTAACTAAGATTATGATCATTATTAGTTCTTACCTTTGACAACGGTTTAGACTAGTTGGCTGTGATAAAATCTATATGAATAACCATAACTATGAACTTAGCTAAAACTTGAGACCGATAGGTGATGGAATTAGTGTAAAAATTAACTAGATGACTAAGTGCTTAATTAATGAGAAATCTACTTAAGTAATTAGTTGTCCACTAAGTGATAATTATAGTTGTTTCTTAGCTTGATTTGAATCAACTAATGGGGTCGAAAGAACATCTAGTTGGTTCAAGTTTTGTTAAGAGCAATTTAGGCAAATCTAGCACGAAAGTATAGATTTGTTGCTCATGAAACACTCGGATCATAATACGAATATAATAAACCCCAAAGTTAGTTGATGAAATGAGTTTCAATGGTACTAAATCAGATTGTTAATTTTGTATTTTGAAGTTCATAGACTTTAAACTTGCTAAATCTTTAGATCGTTAATTTAGAAGTTTGTTCGAGTTATCAATCAACCAATCTTCATAATATACTCCTAAACAAGTTTGGAAACTAAGTACAAAGCCTTAGAACTTAATTCCCTGAGGATCGACAAAACTAGACTTACTCTGTGCTTAAGCTGTTGAAACTTGGCGCACGCCATAGGACATTGGCGCGCGCCATTGTTCTTGCACGAAGAACATTGGCATGCGCAATAGGAATTGGCGTGCGCCACTGGTGCCCTAAAGTACAGGCCGTGTGACCAGCTCGCAAGGCGAGCTCTTTTAGACACAGTTGGCTCGCGCCATATGCACTACTAGCGCGCGCCATAGGTGGCCAGGGGACATAAAAATCACACGAATCTTCAACTAGCTTTAAAAATCGAGCACGAAGGACTATCCAAATCACACTTATACGTCTTTTAACGTGAAAAAGACGTAACAACAGTACGCTGGTCTCGTCTGAGCCAGGAGAAGAGAAAGAGAAGGAAGGGCAGTAGCTGACCCCAGCGTATGTTGGCTTCCCAGCGTATGCTGGCCCTTGGCAGGAAACTTAAAGAATTGCTTCACCAAACTTCCCACCTTGCTTTGTCTATTGCTTGGGTGGCAAGCATTCACGAGAGAGGACAAGAGGAGGAGCTGGAGGCAGAGAAACACAACTTGGAGGGGAGAAAGAAGAGAGCTTGGAAGAAAAAGAAGAAGATCAAGAAAGCTTAACCAAGAAATCCTCCAAGTTGTAGATTTGAGTGTTTAGACTTTATTTTGTGTTTTTTTGGATATTATTCTTGAGAATATTGAAATCAACATTTGAATTTGATATCATCAAGGTATTTTCATTTCCTTTGTTTTTAAGATTATTTCTATCGTTGAAGTTCTTATTTATATTCAATTTAATGAATGCTTATTCGATGATCAAGGATGACAACTTGGTTTAGATCATAGCTTTCATACGCTTATCTCAACTTGATATTGTTAATGAATCCAGGCCTAACAAACTTAGATTCGTAGCGATATTGAGTTTGTAGTTTAGAAGTATCGTTAAAAGATTGAGATTGACAACCTTGAGATTTTGCGATATTATTGGTAGCAATAGTGTTAGATCATCAACCCAACGATCGATTCGCTTAGCTTAAGGTCAAGGAACACATAATCTGGTACTTAGTGAACAAATTTTCCCTCTCTATTTCCTGCGGAGATGATCTTACTTATCACGATATTACTTGTGCGATCATGTAATTCTTGCACGTATTTATATCCAAGTTTGGACAGCATCAGTTGGGCTTAGTGCATGGTTTGAAAATTGCCTGTACAACCCCTCCGATCACCCATCTTTTTTTCACGGATGACTCATTATTGTTTGCTAGAGCAACTGAAATGGAGCTACACAAAGTCATGGACCTTCTATCGATATACAAGGGAGCATCAGGTCAGAAAATAAACATACAAAAGTGCTCCATCAAGTTCAGCAGTAACATCCCTGAACACGATCAAACTCGCATCTGGTCTGCCCTAGGTATGAAGCTGGCTTCAGAAGATGAAAAGTACATAGGTTTACCTATGGTTATTGGCAGATCGAAGAAAGTAATTTTCGCTAACTTGGAGGATAGGATTCAATCAAAAATTGGGAACTAGAAGGCGCGTTTCCTATCTACAAGCGATCCCGACTTATGTTATGAGCAGCTTCAAAATCCCCTTGGAAACTTGTGACCATATAGAGAAGAAGTTGTGTGACTTCTATTGAGGAAGCAATGATGGGGAGCGCAATTTACGTTGGCGCACTTGGGAGAAGATGTGCAAACCAAAAAATGAGAGAGGTCTGGGTTTTCGCAAGCTGTCAACCTTTAATAAGGCTCTTCTAGCAAAACAAGCATGGAGATTGGTAAGTAATATTACGTCACTAAATGCTCGCATTCTAAAGGCAAGATACCATCCAAGCTCCAATTTTCTTATAGCCAAAGAGGGGTATCGTCCGAGCCATGTATGGAGAAGCATCCTGTTAGGACGCTCCCTACTCAAGTTAGGATTGGAATGGAGGGTCGGGACAAGCTCTAGCATAAATATTTGGTGGGATTCTTGGTTATCGGATTCTCCTCTAGGCCACCCTAAATACCTTTATCCGGGGTCAGACCAATATCAATAGGTCTCAAAATTATGGGAACCAGCATCATCGACATGGAAAGAAGATCTACTGCTCAATCTCTTTTCGGATGAGGATAGAATTAGAATCAAAGCTATCTGAAGGAGCCCTAGAAATCTGAAGGACTTGGTTAGGTGGTCTCCAACTACGGATGGAATTTATAGCGTCAGGTCGGGCTATTTTTGTGACCTTTTCGAGCACTTTAGAGCGAGGCAAAACGGAGTTCAGATTGGGGGAGGTACGGTCTGGAACTTATGTTGGAGTTTAGGAGGTCCTCTGAGATTGATTAATTTCCTATGGAGGCTGTTGGACAACAACATCCCAGTTAGAGAAAATTTGTTAAAACGGGGCATTGTTGAGTTTTCGCCGTGTCCGCTTTGTCACATATGCCTGGAAACCACAGAACACCTATTCATTGAGTGTTCAGTCACAAAGAGTTTACTGGCGAGTATCGGAATCCATACGACACTTAGAGCCCTGCCCTCTTTTGCTCTAGCATGGACATATTTTGTATCTGAAAACGGAAAGATTGAAAGTGGAAGGCTTCTAGCCGCATTATGGGGTGTCTGGAAAATAAGAAACTCGTACATCTTTGCTACGCTTGAACCGAGAGAATATCATCATATACTGACAAGGGCGATTGGCTTCCATGAGGATTATTTAAAAGCCAACACAAAGGAGCCGACATCTAGAACCACCTCATCCTCCAGATGGTCGCTGCCACAACCGGGTTTCTTAAAGATAAATACGGATGCTGGGGTGTCAACTAATTCAGGAGGTCAAGTCAGCACTATTGCCAGAGATGACAAGGGAATCTTTATCCAGGCAGTGATTAAGGAAATCCCAGATGTCCACCACTCTACCTTGTAAGAGGGATAAGGTATTCTCCTTGGACTAGAACTTGCCTCTGATCTATGCTGTTCCCAGGTCATTATTGAATCCGACTGCCAACCTTTGGTCTTAGCACTACAATCTGGCAATAGAAATAGGAGCGATATGGATATTATTGTAGATGATTGCATTGAGGTGGCAAAGGCTTTTGATGAAGTCCGTTTTAACTTTGTTCGTCGTACAGCAAACATCCCAGCACATCTGTTAACAAAGTTAACTGGCCCTTTTACCGAAGTAGCTCACTTCCTTGCTATTCCTCCTGCCAAAATATTAACAGCTTTAGAGGAAGATCTATGGAGGCCTCGCATGGATGATCAGGGATAAGGGGAAGGGTCTATAAGCTTATGGGTTTCCCTTTCGCGTGGTTACGCTGAAAGGGGGCAACATAGGACACTTAAATAAGTAGTGTTATTGCTAGAGTTGTTCTCCGCGTTGCACTCTTTTTCGTAATTCGAGTTTATCCTGTGTGGGCAGGTTTACCGGATAGGTTTTAATGAGGCCGGCATCTGCAACTCCATCCCTTGGACGAAGGAAGTGTCAAATGTTGGGGGTGGATTTCTTTGTGTAGAATGGTGGTTGTTCTCACCTTATAGGTTTGGATGTTTTGGTGTTCTTGATTGTATTACGTTGATTCATATCTATTAATGAAGTCAATATTTACCCCTCAAAAAAAAAAGAACGGGGCTGGATCCAAATAAGGAGGGGCAAAAATGGAAGACAGTTAAATATAGGTAAAGGACAGGCGCATGTTAAGAAGGAAAAATTGGCAAGGGACACGCGCTCCAACAAAGGAAAGGGACTTCCAAATATTTTACTATTAATTAATCATAACATTATTTTTTTACGTTAAACCATGAGATAAATTATTTTTCAATTGAATAAATTATTTTGAACAATTGTTTGAGTAAATTTATTTAAAATTTTACAATTAATATTATCAAATTTATTATTTTAGTGTTCATTTTAATTTTTGGAGTTACCACCTTAATAATTTTACTTATGCATTTTTTTGAAAAGGACTACCACTATTTATATCAAAGTTTTAGTTTATAATATTAAATTATTTATTTGATTATGTCAAATAGTATATTATGTTAAATAATTAATTTGATAATATTAATTATAATCTTTTTAGATTAATTTAATTGAATATATGATATCAAATAATTTATTCAATTATATCAAATAGTTTACTCAGTCATAACAAATGGCTTGTACTATTATATTGTCAAATAAAATAGTTTACCAAGTTATATCAAATCATAAAATATATCGGAGCGAACCATTGGAACATATCGGAGCGAACTATTTGAACATATCAGAATGGACCATTCGAATACACCGGAGTGAACCATTCGAACATATCGGAATGGACAATTCGAACATATTAGAGTGAACCATTCGAATATATCACAATGAACCACTCAAATATATCGGAGTGAATCACTCGAACATATTGGAGTGAACCACTCGAACATATCAGAAGAAACTACTCGAACATTTTATAGAGAACCACTCGAACATATTGAAGCTGACCACTCAAATATATCGGAGCAAACCAATCGAACATTTTGGAATGAACCACTCGAACATTTTGGAATGAACCACTCGAACATTTTAGAGAGAACCACTCGAATATTTTAGAGTGAACCACTCGAATATATTGGAGCAAACTACTCAAACATATCAGAGAGGATCACTTGAACATATCGGAGTGAACCACTCGAACATATCAGAGCGAACAACTCAAACATATCGTAGCGAATGACTCAAATATATCGAAGCAAACCACTCAAACATATCGGAGCAAATCACTCAAACATACCAGAGCAAACTACTCGAACATATCAGAGCGAACTACTCAAACATATCAGAGAGAACCACTCGAACATATTGGAGCAAACCACTCGAACATATCGGAGGGAACCACAAGAACATATCAAAGTGAACCACTCGAACATATTGGAAGGCAATAAACTAACTTTAATAGTGAAATCAACACAATAAATTAATAGTTTGAGTGATTCTTGATGAGTGTCAAAAACACTCATTACTTATGTACATTTTAGCATAAGTTTACATTTGTTACTTATTATTTTTACGAGTTTTCTATAACTTCGTCTTGTTTTTGTACATTTTGTTCTTTTGTTGTGTTTATTCATTTTTCTTATGTTTGCTTACTTTTTAGGAGCTTTATGGACAATAATCTAAGGAGGCACAATCAAGACCTCGAGGATGTGAGCAAAACGGACTCGACAAGGCAAAATGGCAAAAAGATTGGGTGAAACCGAGGCTAACCATGTAGTTCGTTGGGCCAGACCTCTTGCACGAGAAACTTCATAACTTCCTCATACGATGTTGGATTGAGTCGCCGTCAGTGGCATTGGAAAATGGACATCCGTAGCTACAATGTATCCAAAGGGCGTCTTCTATTTCGTCTTCTAAGTTGGGAAACCGTTTGATCCAATAGTATGGGCCGATTCTGTCCGAGTGGGCCAAACTTGATGGTTTATTTAGGCCAACTTTGGGCTTCTTGGCCCAAATCCGTGGCTGCCATTTTGTGAGGATAAGATGACTCAATTTGGCTATGACTTGAAGGGAACAAGGATGGCTACACTTCTTTTAGCTTGTTGTTGCTAAGTCCTAAAGCTAGAAACATGGATGGAAGAGTTGGTTAGATATTATGAAAAGAAGTAATTAGTTATGTTAGCTTTTGATGTCATTTGGATTGTAATATGACTTAGTATTATTATGTTAGTTAAGAAAACAAAAGGTGGCAGAGAAGGGAGAGCCAAGACTTACGTACCAAAGAAAGGAAAAAAAAAAAGGAAAGAGAGGGGAGAGAGGCCGTGAGCTAAAGGGAGGAAAAGAAGGAAAAAACTTGAAGGCATAAACCAAGCTTATGCTTGGAATTTGTAACATCTTCTTCCCTTTTCTATTCTTGTTTTTCTTTGCTTGTAATATGTAATTTGGTTGTGTTATTGTAATATATATGTGTGTGTATGTTTGTTTAAACATGTGTGAGTAGTTACTAAGTGGTGTGATGCTTTGAAAGCCTAAACTTTCTAATGGTTTAAAATGGGTAAAAATGTTAAGGATCATGTATAAGTTAAAGGGCTTAATGCTTAGTCTAATTTGATCACCTAGAACTAAGATAATAATCAAGTCTTGAGAC
>SOPF01023604.1:0-10603 GCA_012979155.1 Hypericum perforatum | reverse complement strand
ATTGTGATTAGATGGAACAAAAGGACCCATAAAGTCGATATCCCACACGTCAAATATTTTGACTTCTATGATGCCTGCCTGTGGCATCTCATGAGGATGAGAAATGTTCCCTGTTTGTTGACATTGATCACACTTGCTCACGAACTTGGTAGCATCTTTAAAAAATGTCAGCCAATAAAATCTGCTTTGTAGCACCTTGGCGGTGGTGCGTTCCCTAGTAAAATGACCACTGTAAGGTGAGTTATGACAATGGTGCAAAATGAGTTCTTACTCTTCTTGTGGTACGCATCTTCTTAATAGTTGATCTTTGCCAGTCTTTAACAAATACGGTTCATCCCATACATAGTACCTAGCATCATGCAAAAATCTTTTCTTCTTGTCGGAAGACATGTCAGGAGGCATAATGTTGCTCACAAGATAGTTTAAATAATCAGTGTACCATGGGATGAAAATGACATCTCACGCATATAATTGTTCATCGGGAAAAGATTCATTAATAGGGAAAGAAGATGTTACCACTGGATTGTCAAGATGTGAGAGATGATCTGCTACTGGATTATGGGCACCCTTTCGATCACGGATTTCGATGTTAAACTCTTGAAGGAGGAGAATCCACCAAATGACCCTTGCTCCTTCTTGGCAAAGAGGTAGCATATAGCTGCATGATTTGTGTAGACAATTACCTTGCTTCCAAGTAGATAAGCTCGAAACTTGTCAAGTGCAAAGACCACAGCTAGGTACTCCTTCTCTGTAGTTGCATAGTTGATCTGGGCATCATCCAAAGTGCAACTAGCATAGTAAATGGCATGAAATCTAGTGGCCTTTTTCTGGCCAAGCACAGCTCCAATAGTATAGTCATTTGCATCGCACATGATCTCAAAAGGCAACTCCCAGTTAGGCGATATAATAATTGGTGTTGATACAAGTGCTTCCTTCAGTATTTGGAATGCCAGCTTGCATGCCTCATCAAAGATAAATGGGGTATCCTTCTCTAGTAGTTTGCAAACAGGCTTGGAGATCTTTGAGAAATCTTTGATGAACTGCCTATAAAATCCTGCATGGCCAAGAAAACTATGAACGCCTTTAACTGTCACAGGATATGGAAGTTTATCAATTACCTCTAGTTTAGCCTTGTCCACCTTCAATCCCTCGCTGGAAGTCTTGTGTCCTAGCACCACTCCTTCAGTCACCATGAAGTGACACTTCTCCCAATTAAGGACTAAGTTGGTCTCCTTGCAGCATTCTAGTACCTTGCCCAGGTGCAGAGGACATTCTTCATACGAGTCTCCAAATATCGAGAAGTCATCCATAAAGATCTCGATTTGGTGCTCAACCATGTCAAAGAAGATAGACATCATGCATCGCTAAAATGTGGCAGGTACATTACATAGTCCAAATGGCATTCTGCGGAAAGCAAAAGTTCCATAAGGACAGGTAAATATTGTCTTCTCTTGGTCTTCAGGTGCAATTGCAATTTGGAGATAGCCAGAGTATCCATCCAAAAAACAATAGTAGGCATGACCCACCAATCTGTCCAACATTTGATCGATGAATAGTAGTAGGAAGTGATCCTTTCGAGTAGCTTTGTTCAGCTTTCAGAAATCAATACAAACTCTCTGACCAATTACCATTCTTGTAAGGATAAGCTTATTGTTTGCATTGGGGAGGACTGTAATTCCTCCTTTCTTTGGCACACATTAAGTAGGGCTTACCCACTTCGAATCAGAGATTGGATAGATGATGCCGGCATCTAACCACTTGATCACCTCTTTCCTCACTACTTCTTTTAGCTTCAGATTAAGTCATTGTTGGGCTTCTACTGATGGTAAAAAATCATCCTCCAAAATGATCTTGTGTTGACAAAGAGAAGTACTGATTCCCTTGACATCCCCAAGCGTCCAACCGATAGCCTCCTTATGTTCCCCAATGATCTTGAGGAGTTTTTCTTCTTGATCCTGGCTCAAAGAGGCAGAGATAATAACTGGCAACTTATTACCTTCACTTAAGTAGGCGTACTTGAGATGATTTGGTAGTGGCTTGAGCTCCAGGTCTGGTGATGTAATGATAGACGCTTGTAACTTTGGCCTTGGTATATCATCAAGCTCTAGTGATTCTGCTGCATGCACCCATTTTGCTTGCTCCATTATGTTTTACTCATCTTGTCTTAGATCTAGTTCTTGATTTCCTACAAATCATCCTCAACAACATCATCCAAATTATGCACAATCTCATCGATAATGTCGATCCGGTAGCAATCATCATCGGTGGAAGAGTACTTTGCGGCTTCAAAGACATTGAAAACAACTTCATCATCGCAAACTTTGAACCTTAACTCTCTTTTTTCCACATCTATGCTGGTCTTTCTGGTAGCAAGGAATAGGTGGCCGAGGAGAAGTGGAACGTCACAATCTTCCTCCATCTCCATGATGATGAAATCAACTAGAAAGATCAAGGTGTCTACCTTTACGAGCACATTTTTAACTATCTGCTTCGGTCTAGTCACTGATCGATTTACGAACTGGAGTACTATCAATGTAGACTTCATGTCACCCAATCCAAGCTTTTGGAATATGGATAAGGGCATGAGATTAATGCTGGAGCCCAAATCAATGAGTGCTTTCTTGAATATTTGGTCACCAATTGTGCATGGAATGGTGAAGCTCCCTGGATCCTTCATCTTTTGGGGTAAATCTTGACTTAGAACTGCACTGCAGCCCCTAGTAAGTGGAATGACTTTAAAATTATCAATGCTCTGCTTCTTCGATATAAATTCCTTGATCCACTTCCGGTATGTTGGCATTTGCTTAAAAGCATCAAGGAGTGGTATGTTGATATGAAGGTTCTTGAAAAGCTCTAAGAACTTGTATTAGCTTGAGTGCATAACTTGCTTGTTCACCCTTTGAGGGAATGGTGGAGGAGGGTACTTCCTTTCTGATGTTGGCTTGACTTCTTCCTTAGGTGACTTCTCTTTTTCTCCAATGATAGTAGTTACTCGTAGCTCGTCTTCCTCTTCCGCAACTGTCTTCCTTGATGGAGGGTTTATTGGAGTCTTCACTGCATTCTTTTCCAAGTCCAAGCCACTTCTAGTTGTGATGGCCTTGCAATGCTCCTGTTTGGTGAGAGGAGCTTCGGTGTTGCTTGGTAGAGTACTGGGTGGTCTTGTGTTGAGTTGTGCCACTAGCTAGCTAATCTGTACTTCAAGATTTCGAATGGTTGCTTCATGGCTCAACACTTGCTTGCGCAACTCATCCTCTCCTCGATGATCACACAAGTAATAAAGTGATAAGTTGATTATCTCTACAAGGAATAAAAAGAGGAATTTGTTCGATAAGTACTAGATAATACGTCCCTAAATCTTAAGCTAAGCGGATTGGTTAACTTGGTTGGGTGATGATCCTAAACTACTAAGTTTCAATATTATTAATCAACATAGGGTTGTCATTCCTAGATCAAATCAATAATACCAAATCATAACAATTGGACAAGATTTATGAACCGAATCAAGGTTGTCACTCTTGATGTATGAACTCACAAACTCATCCAAAGATCAAACCATAAATAACAAGAAGATGAACATAGAAACGCAAAGTAAACTTAACTAACAAAAGATGAATTCACAATGAGAAAGTACCTTGAATATTCAATGTTGCTTACAACTCAACATAGGGTTGTCAATCCTTGTCTATTCAATGTTGCTTACAACTCCAAAATACCAAAATGAAGAGCAAGTCTAATCTAGAAAAATGAAGATTAAGTCGGAGTTCTAAGAGGAGAGCTTTTCATAGATGGATGGATCCTTTTCATGGATGTCTACTCCCCCCTTTTGTCTCTTCCTTTTCATCATGGCCTATATTCCTCTTGTCTCCCATCTTTTCTCACTTTTGCCTTTTGCCTTTTGCCTTTTGCTAACTCCTCCTTGTTGCAAATTTGGGGCTAACTTCGGTAGAGATCAAGAGAGCACTGGGGTATCGAATGGCCACTGGGCTTGGACGAATTCTTCTTGCTGTTCCTCCCAAGAGAGCACTTGGGCAACGAGTGGCCACTCGGCCGAATGAGAAAATTCGATGTATCCCTCAAGAGAGCACTTGGGCAACGAGTGGCCACTCGGCTGAATGAGAAAACTCCTTCCCGAATTTTGATAATTCTTCTTGCAATAGTCTTGAATCTTTTCCCGCTTGTCTTATCCTTCCGAACACCTACAAAATACACAAAACCCATTGATTTCCACTATCGACTCAACATAATCAACAATCATAAAAGATGTACGACACATGACTTGAATTACTCTAAACTATAGCTAAAACACATCAAATCTATCGTGAATGTGACATGTGTTTACACACACATCATCATGCATTTTTCATGCTTTTGTCACCAAAGTTGGCGCACTCCACCTTATTGGCACCCTCCACCATTAGCTACGTTCCTGAGGATTGGCGCCTGCCATGTTTTTGGCGCCCTCCATGCATTTTTTTAGATTGTAGCTACAGATGTCTTCTTTTCAATGCCACTGACGGCGCCTCAATCTGACTTCGTATGAGGAAGTTATGAATTTTCTTGTGCAAGAGGTCTGGTCCGGCGAACTACATGGTTAGCCTCGAAAATAATTGGTGCATTTGGTTTGTCAATGCCATTTTGCTCACAACCTTGTAATCTTGATCGTGCATCGTTAAATCATCATCCATAAAGCTCCTAAACATAAATAAAACATAAGAAAAACGAACGAACATGATAAAAGATCATAATGTACATTTACAAGACATATACAAAGAAAACACACTAAAACAATTAATTACAAAGCTAAAACTACATTAAAATGTACATGAATAATGAGTATTTTTGACACTCATCAGAGGAGGTAGAAAGAAATTACTACCTTTATCGAGTTCCAGATCTGCTTCTAGAAATGGATGCACGCATATCTAGTTTGTCCTTTTCCACATTTCAACTGTGAAGTATTCATGGACATAATCACAAGGGTCCTTTTCCATATAAGTTGCATAAGATACTACATGTAAACATAACACTCCACTAAGCTACCATACATTACAGGAATAGGTACCCCCTTCAAGTTTAACAACAAATCTTCTCTGTTCACACTCAACCTCAAACTCTGAGTTCCTCACTGAATAAATTTTACATCTCTTATATAACCCACTCAACCTTCTCAGCTATTTCAAGATAGCTGGAACAACATTCTAATCATAGTTTTTAGCCATTGAGAATCTTTCATGCTGCCTAATCATCATTTGTTGTCTTAATTTATCAAGTAGCTCAACTATTGGGGCATCTTTCAATTCCAAAATTCACTTTTCAGGAGGAATCTTTTGTAGCCAAGTTGCTGAAGTCATCATCTGGTCGTTTATAATCTTTCCTTGAACTTACTCCAACTTCAATAGTCCTATCGTCTTGTTAAGTTCTGCTCTGGTTATTGCATAGGCCATTGTCTAAAAGAAACTACTGACATCAACACCTTTAATCTGAGTTACAATCCATTTTGGATTTGCTATATAGTCATTTGACACACGCATACAAGTATGCTCATTATTGAGAGTCTTCACCATAAAGACTTTCTGACCACTCAACCTTAAAGCATGGATTCTCCAGGGACTATCTCCCTTATAAGTTGTAGTTATCTGAGCTGGTTCATTCTTGATGAACTGAATTGGATAACCATTTTTGACAATGTAGCCTTTTAAGGCATTTCTGAATTCCTCTACATCCTTGAACACCATCTTCACAAAGAAAATAAATAGATCGTCTATCATACCTCTATATTATACACCCCCATATTCTTCGCTCTCTTATGCTCTCCTTGATCAAGATGTACATCCTCATCAATAGATATCTATGTCAGATACAGGTTTTTATCATCCGAATCTACACCTTGAAAGTCAGATTTTTCACCAACTCCTTCTTCATAATCATCAATGTCATCAATATCTGATAAATAAAATCTGAGAGGTGAAAGCTCCTATTATCACTATCATCTTCATTCTCCTCATCCATAGCAACATCCCCCTCTACATACTCATCCTCCATAATAACCTTATCTTCATCCATAGGAGGAGCCTCCTCTACAGTATTATTGTCTTCCACAACCTCATTACCCACATCCTCCTCCACAAGAGGAGCCTCCTCTGTAGTAGCATTGTCTTCCAAAGCCTCATTACCCATATACTCCTCCCTAGTCAAATTAGTTATACCACTTAATATATCCACCTCCATATCACACCCAATACCCTGACCAGAAGTTTCACTTCCACAGATTCTGAGTAAAGTTGCTTTTTTAGGTCTGGCTCACAATGGTGAAGAATTTTGCCCTTTGGGCCTACAGTCATAAGGGGTATACCCACTTCAACAGGGTCTATAATAGCCATAACCACATCTTGGTCGGAAAAAATTTCAAACAAAAACATCAAATCATCCACACCATTGATCTCCAACCCCCCTTTTGATTTGTACTAGCACACAGAACTCTCCATTTGGAAGGTTTTATAGGCATTTTGAACTAATGTGGCAAAAGAGTAGCGATCAGGATCAACGTTATCATAAAATCTCGACTCACCTTTATAGACTAATTCCAACAAGATTCGTCTGCTCGCCATGCTCTCCAAAACCCAAAAACTAAGGTTTCTACGAACTACTTTTTTGGGAAATTGGTTACACGAGTAATGAGGGTGGAGGAGAAGAACGATGGGGAATGATGGGGAGAGGAGTAGCACGGCAAGAGCTTAGAATAGCAGAGAAAATCTCCTGTAACTCCTTTACAAAGTTAATAAGTTTAAAAGTGAAAGGGGGCATTTTTGTCATTTCCTGTAACTCCTTTCCAGAGAAAATCTCTGATTTCGGCATGAGGGGCTGAATCGTATAATTTTGCCAAACAAGATGAGTTTTTTAATCGATTTTAGAATAGCAGGGATGCGAGTATTAAATAACCCAAATCCGAGGGGGCAGATATATTTTACCCAATTATAAATATACCCTATAGAAATAATGACCAATTATCAAGCTAATATTTTGCAAAAGTATTAAAATAATGATACCACAGTTTGTTATGGACATAAAGGAACTAATGATTAAAGTATAAATGGTATCCGAAAACTAGGCAAAATTGACAAAAATCAATAACTTATTCTTAAACATGTGCAATAATGGTCTACAAAATACTTGCCACTTTATCTTCAATAACATTGCATATCTCTCTGCCTCTTTCTAATCATAATAATAAGCAACCATAACTTTTCGTTTTTTAATCTCATTACTACTAATTCTGTTGGGCTAGACTCTATATAATTGTTCATTTTACAATAGGCCAAATAATTCTTAAAGGAAGTTATTTCATTTTGAGGGTTTGCAAGCAACTCTCTCTGATTATGGAGACACTAAGCGATTATATTATTTTTCATTAAATGTCTCAAAGCTCTTCTAATATTCTATGTAGGCGTTATTTCTTTTCTTCTCTTGATAGTACCAAAGAAAATATTTGAGCTATTTGTTAAAGAATATTCGTTAAGGATTTATAGTTATGGTGTCCTATTGCACAACATCTATATGTTCATCCTATAAATATTACATATATGCTAAGAAAAGCAGAGTTCTAGTTCTATTTACAATCCAAAACTCTAAAAAAATAAGAGTATAATCCAAAAAGTACCTAAATATATCGCAAGCTCAACTTAGCAAGTACCAATAACGTTAAGTGTAAGACCATGTATGCTAAAAAATTATATTTATAAAGCAAAACCTTAAAAAAATAAACAAGATTGAAAGCATTGAAAATCCAATTCATCTTCAAAATGAACAAATGAGCATGGAAGATAACTAGCAAGCCGAAGGTGGGATGAGCAAACTATCTATCTTTTTTAGGTTTTTATTTAGAATTGGGGAATTCTAAATTTTTATTGGTGATAATGGGTGTGACTTGTAATGGTGGCCTTGTAGGTTTTAATCGGGCTCAATTTTTATGGAGTGTACATGGGTTATGGTGTCATGGAGTCATGGATATACGACTTGATAATGTTTAATGGGCTATAGGTTTTTAGATCCTCAAGGAAATTAATTATAGATAAATATAGATAACTAATATGAATAATAGATATCTAATTTTTTGCTCATCTCTAATTATATTAACATGTCTAATCCTCGCTTACAGCCTTTATCGAAGATATGTAATAGATTACAAACATCTTTTTACGATTACCTGTTATTTTTCCCATCCTTAGTGCCCTCTCTAAAATCACCTCTTTGGTGGCCTCCCTTACTGAGGAGGTGGAAGGTACATGGCCAAGTACTGGTTTTTAGAGAGTAAATGAGACGTATATAGATTAAAGATCTTCTTGACTAGGTATGTATTAGCTCTATAACGACTAATCATTTGTTTGACTCCCTATCATGGAGGGATTTACAAGTTTGAATCTTGCTCAAGAATGAAAGCTTCTCCAAATAATTCTTGTATAAAGACTTGTGCAACGAGGAGGAGATGCCTCCAACTTACCTAATCTGGAGCTGGATATAGGCTTTGCGAGTCTTTGAGCATATGCATCTATTAACACAAAGTTATTTTGTTATGGTAGATTGATGATCAATGAAGAGTGTGCAATATAATAGTTTATAGAGAATAGTATGTGTTCGAGATATGATTTTGATATTGAGTTATTTATGCATATGTCTTGTGATTATAGATTTTATTGAGTTATTTGAAAGATCCTCCTCCCATGATGTTCACAAGACTTCTACATGGAGACGGACTATTAAAAGTGGCCCAAGCGACAATTTTTCATTCATCTCAACTCTTATAATCATCAACTATGGGCTAAGACATTCATGACTTTCATATTGATGTTATTACACTAGTGGAGCAATGTCTCTCTTCGATAAGGCACCACTGTGAGACATTTCCCCTCTTTTATCAACTTACAAGTACAAGAGTTCACTTGATAAATTAAATTAATTAATAATTCTCAGATGCAAGATCTTAGTCTTCTAGTAGCGGCTCGTAAAAAACTTTATCAAGGTCAACATATATGAATTTTGATGGGCAACTCGGGGTCTACTAATGTTGGAGTCATTATCCTTGATTTTGGTAGATTTTGGATTTATGAATTAACCAAGAGTTTTAGAAGCTGTACCCCTTAAAAAGAGTTCAAGTAGAGGTAGATTTGACATTTTCTATCCTTATATGGGCCCTGATGTTACTTGAGACCACCATATAGCATCACTAAGCTATAAGGCTTGAGACTTGTTAACAAGAGACTATTTAATCAACATTTATCATACATGACATGAAAGCTATCGAGTGGTGGATGCTCTCTCAAAGTACGTCTTTTAAATCTCTTTTAATCATATTGTATTCGATGTACATTTAGTGTCTTGTATTAATGTCTACCTAGAAGCAGTATGTTCTCTAGATCTCTACTAGTGTCTTGCAGAGAGTTGACCTTCTTCGATGTACTTGTAAAATTACTAATACGGACAATGCACATGTATAGTTATATCAATATCACACGAGTTTCTACCTTGCCATTATGCTCCTTCCTTATTATAAATTTTTTCACTATGTTTGTCACAAAAAGATTTTACTAAGGCTGAAATTTTTCACTACGTTTATCATAAAAGGATTTTATACAATCGCAACCTCAAAATAGGAGATCATATCCTTACTAGTAATATCTCTCACAATGCTTGACAAGAAGGATTTTTATCTAAGATATTGTTTATTTTGTAATATTTATATATAAGAGGTGGCTCATCTATTTCCAAAAAAAAAAACAAAAATAATAATTGTAGTTTTATGGCTTATAGGTTTGTCAAGTTTTATCTTCAAGCTAATGAAATAGTTTTAATTGAGGAAAAGTGTCATATGGCCATGGAAGTGGGATGAGATATGTTGGATTAGATTGGTTGATCACTTGATAAATATACACAAAATATTTTGTAGATCTTCAAGTTTTTTTTTATAAATTATAAATTTTTTATAGTTAGTTCATAGAAAGACAAATTTAAAGTATTATTCAAATGATACATTAGAGAATGACATCTTTATCACAATAATAGAATTATTACAAGTAGCAATTGAAGCAATTCAGAAGATATTGAAGATGACAGTTGATGTAAAAGTTACAAACAAACAAGTTTATCATAGATTATTATTATCATAAAATATTTTTTAAAATTCGTGATATATATATACACCGAAAATTACATTTAATTTTTAATTACCAGAAATATTCCTCCTTGGTCAATTCGTCATAAATAACCTTCCTAAATTTTCTATTTTTTTTTTAATTTACTACATTTAATTTGTTCAATTTAGCATACGTAACTCTCCCTTCTTCTGTGACCACCAGTGGGATGCTAGTGGTTCACTTTTTCTATTTTTTATGTGTTAAGTAAAAAGTTATCCATTTTGAGAAATGTTATAAATTATAAATTAGTTAACTTTTTTACCAAAAATAGAAAGAACCTCTTTAGATTTGTAAAAATATAGATCCGCGAAGTAGAATTTTCATTGATTGATTATTGTTAAATCTTTCTATCATTTCTATCTCTCACCATAAGTAAAAATCACCAAAATTAGGGATATTCTCAATACGGCACAAAT
>SOPF01023601.1:0-18115 GCA_012979155.1 Hypericum perforatum | reverse complement strand
TTAGTCTATTTGATTCAATGGCTTAGTTTATTTGATTCAATAATTTTATTTATTTTATTCAATAGTTTCATATGTTCGATGGAAAAATATCTAACAAATTACAAAAAAAATATTATCAAATTAATTATTTAACATGGTATACTATCGAATATAACTGGGATAACTATCAAATACAACTAGGCAAAATATTTGATATAATTGGGTAAACCATTGAGCCAAATGATTTGATATAATTGGACAAACTATTGAATATAAGTCGAAAATCATTGAATATAACTGAGTAAACCATTGAATATAATTGGATAAACCATAGAATAATCTGGGAAAAAATTTCGAAAAAATTGTCGGAGTTTGGACGTCGACGTTTGGACACCGGTGCGGCCGCGGGGATGCCAATGTGGGTGGAGTTCTAGAGCAACATTGTTGTGAATCAATGAAGGAAAAACTTGTCGCAATTTTTGTCAGAATCATCCTTCTCCGCTGCGATAGGTCTCCAAGCAATGGGTCTCTAGGCGATGAGTCTCTAGTACGGGTGTCTCCGTTGTAGCAGCTCTTTGGGCTCTTCTTCTCCTTCCTTCTCCTTCTTCCTCCTCCTTCATGTATTCTTCTTTCTGTCTCTTTCTTCCTATTTTAATTTGATTATTTTTTGCCTAAATGACTTTAATACCACTACCTATAAATCTATAGCACCATATTGTACTAAATGATATAGTACTGAATCTAAACCCAGGAAAGTCACGCCCTCTTATGGTGGATTACCTAACAAAACCAATTTTATGGCTAAACTAAAAGGTTATGAATAAACATTTAGATAGTGTTTTTTTCGTTTAACCCAAATTTGACTTAGAATTATTGCTACACACATAACTCTATTAAATTTTTTCAAGAAATTTTTTTTAATTCAAATTTAGTGAAAATTAGAAAAATTCCTATTGAAAGGGACTAAAGAGGAATATTTTATTATAGGAGTAATATTGTTATTCCAATATTAACTACAATACTAAAAAATAGGAGAATATATGAAGTAATCCCTAAAATCAAAGTAATTCATAAAATCAAGGTAAAATTCAAATAATTAACAAATCATTACTATTCAAAATTACAATCCTAATCCAAACCAAAAAAAATGATCATGCACAACTAAAGGTAAATCAATTGATGTCATTATAACCAAGAAAAAAAATACAGATGTCATGGATGAAGCAAATGGCAAAAAATTAGTATACAAATACCAGAATTTGGTTTGGTGGGGACTGATGTGTGCTTAAAACACTCATTACTTATGTCCATTTTATAGTTTGTTCTTAGTATTTTAGGTTGTTTTATTTTAGTTTTTGTTATCTTTGTCTTAGTTTTCTTTATTTCATATTTTTAGTTGTGTATTTTATTTCTCATTATGTTTTATGGTTTTAGGAGCTAATTCGAGGAAATGGATGACGACCGAGCTAGACGAGCGGATGCATGGACGAGAGGAAAGATGCGAAGGTGAGAAGAGCAACGCTGAGCACCTGGCGCATGCTAGAGGAAGTTGGCACATGCCAGAGAAGGACCACACGCGAACGACCATGAGCAAGAACAATGGATTGCGAATGACCAAGCATCTGAAGACCTGGCGTACGCCAGGCACAGTTGGCGTACGCCAGACCAGACAGTGACATTGCCAGCCACTTGCCTCTTTGAGTGGAAAACATTGGAGGAGGCCATGCACTCGGGATTTTGGGCTTCTTGTGACCTTGGCAGACCAGTGTGGAGGAGTGGTGGATAGTAGTTAGGATATTATGTTAGTTTATATTTGTTTTGACTTTTGACTTTTGTTTATGTGAATTAAGTGCATTAGTGTAGAAAAGACAAGTGCGTGAGGGAGAGAGAGTGGGCAGCACGAATTTTGGCCATCCTTTTTGTGAAGAACGTGAGGAAGAAAGCTGAGGATCACCTTGTAAAGCTTTCTACTCTTGTACTCTTCATTTTGTTAATTAATGCTAAGTATGTTCATGTTTTTGATTATATTGTTCCTTGCAAGCATGTGTGAGTAGATAATCTATGAGTTTGGTGTCTTGAAGCCATGATGTAGTCATGGTTTAGAGGGTTAAAATCCATATGAACATGTCAAACTAATGAACTTAATGCCATGCTAAATTTGCTTGATCATTAAGGTTAGAAGTTAGTTCAAACTTGAAACCGAGAGGAGATGGTTTAAATGGAAATGTTAGTTAGATAAGTTGCTGGTTCGAGTTGATAATATTCTTACTCAGTGATTTATTGTCCTTAAAGTGATGCATATAGTTGGTCCTTTGCTGTGCTTAGTTAGTTTTTGGGGTCGAGAGAACATCTAACCATTCTAAGCATAGTAAAGAAGAAATTTAGATCATTCTAGCACAAGAGTGTAGTTTGGTTGTTTTTGAGACACTTGGACCATGTTATGTACTTAGTAAACTCTCTAAATCTGTTGATTATATTGGTTTTAAGTTCACCTTGCTCATTTGTGATTATTAAGTTGTTAAGAATGTATTTTGAAAACCAAACCTTCAAGTAACTAAATTCATAATTTGTTAGATTAGTAAACTAACTTAGAACGAGAGTTTCCATCAAATCACTTCATAATTTGATCATAGACAAGTTACTAAACCAAGTTGAAGCTTTAATCTCGGTCCTTGTGGGACGATGTTTCCTTACTTACTCATTTGTGCAACTCTGCTAAAAAGAAACTGCTGTGTTGGCGCACGCCAGAAATAGGTGGCGTACGTCAACTTTGGCCATCGAGGCAAAAATTCTCATGTCAGAAGAGTTGGCATACTCCAACTCTTCTAATTCGTTAAACCTGGCACATGCCAGGAATTGTTGGCGTACGCCAGGTCGTCCAGACAGACGACTTATCGTTTAGAAAAGCAGCAGAAAACATAAAGATAAGAGCAGACCCTCTCGTCTGAGAGGACTCGAGCAGGGACCAAAGAAGTGTTGTCCTCATATGGGGACAAGCATCTGGACCATTCGTGCAAGGACATTTTTTACTTTTACCTAAACTTAAAAATCATAGCATTTAATAACCTCCTTCTTTTTAGCATAATTATCATTAAATATCTCATTTCTAAAAACTCCCATCATTTAATAGCTTCCTTCTTTTTAGCATTAGTATCATTAAACATCCAGATAGGCGACCTGTAGTTTAGAAAAGCAGCAGAAAACTTAAGGATAAGAGCAGACCCTCTCGTCTGAGAGGACTCGAGCAAATTGGTGCCGTTGCCGGGGATCGAGTTTTAAACACTCGATTTGGTAAACGAACTAGGAATAGGAAAATCTTGCTTTTATATAATAAAATAATATAATTAATATAAATAGTAACAAATAAAAAAAACAAAACCAAAAAAAATTAGAGTTAATTTTTAGCATTACTTGCAACACAAGTTACTTGCGAGGAAAATTACGTGCATGCCCTTAACCAGGTCAACAAAAAATTTTCCGTTAGAATTTGAAGAAGACATTACTCGAGTAGAAAGGTCATTGCACAAAGCTAAAAGAGATAAATCAAGGATGGATTAAAGACAAGAAGGGCAAGGAGCTGAAGTTCAAGCTCCTAGAAGATCTTTAATGGACCATGGAAGACCGACTTATGAAGGAGCAAAAACTGGAATCCAGTAGCCAGCCATTGAAGCTAATCACTTCAAAATCAAGCTGGCAGTGATTCATATGCTTCAAGCATCGAGTCTGTTCTATAGACTACCTAATGAGGACGCAAATGACCATCTTGGAAACTTTATGGAATTAGCTGATAACTTCAAGTATCATGGAGTATCTGATAATACTGTTAAGATAGGAATGTTTCCATACACGCTTAAGGATAAGGCTAAACTATGGTACAAGCAACTAAAAGATTCTCCAATAACCACTTGGGAGGAACTTGCCAATGCTTTTCTGGATAAATATTTCCCATATTCAAAGACAAGCAAGCTCGTTAAAGAGATCACTAACTTTGAACAATTTGAAGGTGATTCTTTGAGTGAAACTTGGGAAAGATTTAAGGAGTTACAAAGGAGTTGCCCTCATTATGGTTTAACAAAGGAATCTTTGCTCAAAACTTTTTATTTCAGCTTTTTACCTACAACAATGGGAACTGTTGATGCTGCCTCAAATGGAAATTTTCCGAGGAAGGAAAGAGATGAAGCCTTCCATATTCTGGAAGAATTGGCAGCAACAAACAGGATAGTCGCACATGAAATAAGAAAGCAACCAATGAGAGAGCTGCGGGAACTAACTGAGTGAAGTGAGAAGAGAGGAATGATTGAACTTGATGCTTCCTGATCATTTTAAGCTCAGTTAGATTTAATGGCAAAGTAGTTGCGAGACTTGATCGTAACCAAAGTTGATGCTATTACTATTCAACAAAATTGTGAAGCTTGTGGTAATATTGGCCATGATATGAGTCAATGTGCCATGATAAACCAACAAACTGAGCCAATCAATTTTGTTAGTGGTCAAGGACAAGGAGGAAACTGAATGGGGAACAATCCATATTCTTCAACATATAATCCAGGATGGAGAAATCATCCTAACTTCCCATGAAAAGACAGAAGCAATGATGATAGCATGGCAATTGTTCCTGATAAAGGACTACCATTACGTGCACCACAACAAGGACCGCCACCTGGTTTTCAACGACGTGGGTTTTTGGGAGAAAGAATGGGGGCCTTAGAGGAAAGATTTGACAAGGTAGAGAAATTCATCCAGCAAACTGAAGAATCATCAACTAACCAAAGCGAAATACTGAAAGCCTTGACAAGTCAAGAAGTAAGGCAAAATAATTTGGAACAATTCCTTAGGGGGCAACCATGCACAACATAGAAATACAACTTGGGGAAATTGTAAAGAGCTTCAGGATCACTCCCCAGTTCTACCGAAGAAAATCCTCGAGGACACGTTAATGCTATCGCCTTAAGAAGTGGTAAAGAATTAGCTTCTCAAACAGTCAATGAGAAGACTAAGGAAAGTGAAGTAGTGGACTTTAGCCAAGATAAGGTTGAAGATGTAGAGGAAGAGAAAGTTGAAGAAGTGCCACAAGAGAAAACTTCAGAAGAAAAAGTGGTAGAGAAAGAAGAAGTTTACGTATCACCACCACTAATGATTCCCATTCTACCTTATCCTCAGAGGGTAAAGAGATAGTCGGGAATGGATGATAAGTTTCTCTGCTTTATGGAGAAAATGAAGGATGTACAGATTAGTATCTCTTTCTTTGAGATGCTAGATCAAGTTCCACATTATGCCAAGTTTCTTAAGGAACTCGTGACGAAGAAGAGAAAGTGGGAAGATAAAGAGACAGTCACCCTTACAGTAGATTGTAGTTCTCTAATTTCAACAAACCTTCCTACTAAGCTTCAAGATCCTGGGAGTTTTGCGATTCCTAGTTTTATTGGTGACACTGAGTTTCCAAAATATTTATGTGATCTAGGCGCAAGTATCAACTAGATGCCTTTATTGACATTTCGAAAACTAGGGTTGTGTGATGTAAAGCCAACTTCTATGCTACTCCAGTTGGTAGACCAAACAATAAAAAAACCATTTGGTGTGATTGAGGATGTCCTAGTAAAGATCGACAAGTTCATCTTTTAAGTTGACTTTGTGGTTCTGGATTTTTTTGAGGACAAGAATTGTCCACTAATTTTTGGCAGACCCTTCCTCAACACTGCACACGCGCCATCCTCTTGATGAAGGGTAAATTGTTGGCAGACCCTTCATAATGGTAAATTGTTTCTCCGAATAGGAGAGGAGAAAGTTGAGTTTAAAATGAATAGTGTTATGCGCCATCCTCTTGATGAAGGGATGTGCATGAAGATTGATGTTGTGGAAGATTGTATCCTGGAATTTTGTAAGGAAAACATTTCTAAGATAGAGGATATAGAAGAAGAACAATAAGAAGAAGAAGAATATGTGGAAAAAGTGAAGGAGGAAATGAATAAGGACGGTCTACTTAAGGAACTGGAGTTTCATTTGAAGTACAGAACTCCACCCTCAATTGTGAAAGCTCCATCCTTGGAGTTGAAAGAACTATCCTCGCATCTAAGGTATGCATTCTTAATAGATGGAGGGAGGTTACCAATTATAATCTCGAACAAGCTCTCCAAGGATGAAGAGGACAAAGTGCTCGCAATTGTGAACAAAGGATTAAGGCAATTGCTTGGCAAATCTCCGATATCAAGGGGATAAGCCCAGAAATTGTGATGCACCATATTCACATGGAGCATGGAGCAAGGCCGAGGGTAGACCGACAAAGGAGACTTAATCCAAACATGAAGGAGGTTGTGAAGAAGGAGGTGATCAAGCTTCTAGAAGCTGTAATTATCTATCCAATTTTGGATAGTGAGTGGGTGAGTCCAATCCATCATGTCCCAAGAAAGGGGGAATGATAGTAGTAATCAATGATGAGGGGGAACTCATTCCAACACGTGCTGTGACCGGTTGGAGGGTGTGTGTTGACTACAGGAAATTGAATGACGCCACACGGAAGGATCACTTCCCTTTGCTATTCATTGATCAAATGTTAGAAAGAATAGCGGGGTATTCTTACTATTGCTTTTTGGATGGGTACTCAGGATACAACCAAATAGCGATATATCCCAGAGATCAGAAGAAGATATTTTTCACCTATCCCTTTGGTATTTTTGCTTATTACAGAATGCCTTTTGGATTAAGTTGTGCACCAGCAACATTCCAATGTTGTATGGACTCCATCTTTTGGGAGATGAACGAGAAGATTATGGAAATTTTTATGGATGACTTCTCTGTATTTGGAAATTCATTTGATCATTGTCTGGAAAATCTTGATAAGGTACTGGAAAGATGTGAGGAAAAGAATCTTGTGCTCAACTGGGAAAAGTGTCATTTTATGGTAGACAAAGGAATAGTTCTTAGACACAAGATTTCTAAAGTTGGAATGGAAGTGGATAGAGCTAAGACGGACGCGATAGAGAAGATGATTGCACTAACTACAGTTAAAGAAATTAGAGCCTTTCTGGGTTATGCGGGATTTTATAGAAGATTCATCAAGAACTTCTCTCTAATTGCCAAGCCTCTAACAAATTTATTAGTTAAGGACGTGTCCTTCAACTTTAACGAGGAATGTCAGAAGGCATTTGATGCCTTAAAGAAAGCTTTAGTAACAGCTCCGGTTATTTCATCGCCGGATTGGAAACTTCCATTTGAGCTAATGTGTGATGCAAGTAACCTAGCTTTGGGTTGCGTACTTGGACAAAAGAAAGAAGGGAAGGTCCATGTCATCTACTACGCAAGTAGAGTATTGGTAGGAGCTCAACTCAATTATACAACCACAGAAAAGGTGTTACTTGCAGTCGTCTACGCTTGTGACAAATTCAGAGCATACTTGCTTGGTTCAAAACTTATAGTCTATACAGACCATGCAGCTTTGAAGTATTTATTTTCAAAGCAAGATGCAAAACCTCACTTAATATGCTAGATTCTATTACTTCAAGAATTTGATTTATCAATCAAAGATAAGAAAGGAGCTGAAAATGTTGTCGCAGATCATCTCTCTCGTGTAGAGAAAAGTGACGGGATGGAGAAAAATGGTAAGATATAGGAAGCGTTTCCTGATGAAACTCTGATGACGATGAGTAGAGTGGAAGCCTCCTGGTATGCAGATTTTGCCAACTTTTTAGTTGGAGAAATTATTCCAGCAGGCCTAAGTTATCCTCAAAGAAAGAAATTCCTAAGGGATGCTAAATTATTTATTTGGGATGATCCATATCTCTTTAAGAGATGTAATGATGGAATGCTTCGACGGTGTATTGCTGATTGGGAAATAGCTAATGTTTTAGAGCAATGTCACAACACTACTTACTCAGATCATTATGGAGCAACAAGGACTACAACAAGGGTATTTGAGTGCGGATTCTATTGGTCTTTCATATTTAGAGATGCACGTACCTATGTGAAATAATGTGATCGCTGCCAGAGAACGAGTAACATATCTAAAAGAAATGAGATGCCATTATCTGGTATTTTAGAGGTTGAGCTCTTTGATGTATGGGGGTTGAACTTTATGGGACCTTTTGCCACATCGAATGGCAACAAATACATCTTGGTTGGAGTTGATTATGTTTCAAAGTGGGTAGAAGCCTTGGCGTCACCTACAAATGACGCTAGAGTTGTTATCCTATTTCTTAAAAAACTCTTCTCGAGATTTGGAGTACCACGAGCAATAATCAATGATGGTAGATCACATTTCTGCAATAAACCATTCGAAGTCCTACTTAAAAGATATGGGGTAACTCATAAGGTGGCAACACCTTATCATACCCAAATAAGCAGACAAATGGAGCTTTCGAATCGAGAGCTCAAAAAGATTTTGGAAAAAATGGTTGGATCGACGAGGAAAGATTGGTGGAATAAGCTCGATGATGCCTTATGGGCATATCGAACAGCATTCAGAACTCCAATAGAAATGTCGCCCTACAAGCTGATTTATGGCAAGGCGTGCCATCTTCCTATGGAGCTTGAGCATCGTGCATTTTGGGCCATCAAGACCCTTTACTATGATTATAAAAAGGTAGGAGAACGAAGAATTCTCCAACTCTATGAGTTGGAAGAAATTCGAGATCTTGCATTCGAAAGCTCAAGACTCAACAAGGAAAAGACAAAAAAAAGACATGATGCCCATATTATCAGAAAAGATTTTAAAGAGGGTCAACATGTTCTTCTTTTTAACTCTAGATTTAAACTCTTCCCTGGGAAGCTCAAATCTAAATGGAGCGGACCTTACACGATTATGAAAGTGTTCCCTTTTGGGGCATTTGATTTACAAAGTACCAAGGGGGAGGTATTCAGAGTTAATGGCCAAAGATGCATAATCTACCTGGGAGGAAACATCATTAACCAAATTGCAGAAGTGCAATTGGTTAATATGTTGAATAATGCATAAACACGATAGTAGTCAAGCTGACGACTCTAAATTAGCATGTTTAGTTTTTTTTGGGTTTATTTTTAATTTTATTAGTATTTACTTCTATTATTTCACTAATAGGGATTATATTATTTTCTTTTATGTGCAGAATTACAAGAGAGGAAGAAATTTTTTGCTCAAAGTACATTTTACTAGTAAGTTTCCTAGTGAAAAATAAGCTTCCACTAGAAATTTGCCTAGTTATTCTCCGTACGGCAAAAGAAACTTTGAGAATTGAGCGTCGTGACTTACGACATGCTAGTCACCCCTTGCCAAAAGTGAGAACCGTGGAATTAAATGGTGGCTTCACTAGGCATAACGCCAGGAGAGTCGCAAAGAAAGGAACTAGTACATCATGGTACTCAGATTGTGAGGTGTGTCTATTGAAACAACAAGAGTTGGATCAGTAAGAAAAGTTTTTCTCTTTTACATGTTAGAGGATAAATAACAGGATGTTTTGTGTTAAGTATATATTGTTGCTAAGATTACTAATCTCAAAGAAAATCCCCATAGACATCTATCTCGTAATTCTGAAGCAAGCAAAAGAGACATTGAGACTAGAGAGATGCGAAGATAATTTAGAGAAACATTCAAGAGGAACATCAAAGTGTGCCTACAGAAGAAGGATGGCGAGATTTGGGTTCTGTCACAAGTATGGGAAGTTGGAGCATAACGGTGTTTGCAGCAAACATACTACAATATCGTAAACAGAGCAAACGGTCCTGTTGCATCAAGACCCCATTAAGCTTCGTGCTGAAAGGGTTACAGACCAAGAAGTTCGTCTTGGTACGCGATTGAGGAGCTGTGTGAGCGGCGGATATCGAAGTTGCACCTTTGACGGTGATTGTATCAGAGATAGTACTATACGCCAATTGAGCAACTGTGCTAATATGTTGTGACCTTATTAGGCTTCGTGTCAAAAAGGTCACGATAATTGACAATTCGTCAAAAGAATGACCCATCAGAATGGGGCGTCTGGTTTTCAAGCTTTCTAGGAATACAGCGTACATAAAAGCCAAAAAAATTAAAAATATAAAAACAAAAAAAATTAGTTTAGATGTACATTTGTGTGTTGTTATCACAATTTGTAGTTTAAGTGTTTGTTAGTTAGTTGGTTTAGGTAAAATGTAAATAGCAAAAGGCTATTTTCACCAAAAATTCACTGACTGGCGCGTACCAAAAACAATTGGCGCACGCCAATTATGCACGAAAAGAAGACTTGGCGTACGCCAGGAACCTCTGGCGTACGCCATGTAGGTCAGAAAGGGGGTATAAGTTTGGCAGTAGCCAATTTTTGGTCACAATTCACCATCCACCAGAATTAGCAAATCTGAAACCTAGATCTACTCTTGCCCAAGCATCTCGGATACATTGCCCATATTACCTAACTCCCAAAACATGATCTACGATGTCAGGAGCTGATGGATCTAGCCAGGTAAGCAGGAGGAATATAGGGAAGCGCGTGTGGACTCTTACACCATCAGGGTCAGATTCTTCATCAGATCGACCCAGAGACATCTGCCACCGCTACAACACTCCCTTTGCAATCTTCAAGATTGGGAGGGAGAGAGGTACCAAAGATTTTCTCAACTCACTACTGTTAGTCATTTTAAGATTAATTGGAATGAGATGAGAATTTTAGGGGTAGCGGATGAGTTGGATGAGGCTTTTGATAAGATGGGGTGGGGGTACTTTAAGGATAGAACAATTTTGGCTAGACAGGAGTTAGCGATGGAGTTCTACTGCACTCTGCAGGTTTAGGCAAATAGGCGTTCATTTACTGCACGAGTTTTTGATACTGATCTTGAGATGGATGAAGATGAATTTGTTGACCTGTTTGAACTTACAAGTGGTGGTGGAGCTTTAGATTTTCACCCATCTAGTTTAGCACATCAGGCTTGGCATGAGATTACTGGTTTCGCTCAATACGAGTCGGGGAGGGCGCCTAATGTGCTAATTAAAGAACCATACTTAGGTATGCTCCATCGCTTTATGACTCTGACCTTCTATGGTCAATAGGAAGAGTCTAAAGTGTTCCAATCTCAACTATATGCCATCGACTACCTCCGCCATGATGTGAGGTTTAGCACTTATGCTATGGTGGTTGTCTGCTTTGCACGTTCGATTAGCGATAGGGAACCTAGGCATCTATACCTAGGTCATATCATTTCTCGCATTGCATATCACCATTTTCCTGCAAGATTTTCAGAGTATACAGGGTCATATGTGGAGCTGGTGGATCTTGACATCGACAAGCTCAACTACAGCAAGCTGATCAAGAAGACGATGACAAGAAATGGCGAGGAGATAGTGCGGTACAAGCTGTGGGAGGAGCGCGGGGCGGTCTTAGCTATCCTTACCAGATTAGGCCTTCCACTGCCAGCGCAAGCACCTGACCCTCAGGAGCAGGAGCAAGAGGAGGAAGAGTATCATGACGAGGCTGGACCTAGCCATCAGTCTCCATGCCCGCAGGTAGATCTTCATGACCAGTTTGCTGCGATGTAGTTGTAGCTGCAGGGCTATGGAGACCAGCTTCAGGGATATGGCATTCAGCTTCAGCATGTGATGTCATCGACTGCTCGTATTGAGGAGCACCAAAGAGTGCATATAGAGGAGCAACACGTGTTCTACGTTGAGCAACGAGCATTTATAGAGTAGTAGAGGGAGCAAGCGGCGTGGATGCGATAATGGGCCAAAAACTTCGGTGCTGGATTCATGTTTCCACCACAGTCTCTACTGTAGCCTCCAGCACGGGATTGATAGGGAGCTCCTACTTCCTTAGTCTTTTTATTTATTTTACTTTATTTGCTCTTTTGTGTTTTAGATTTTATTGTGTGTGTTTGTTTGCTTATCTTTGTTTTGGCTTACTTTCATGTTTGTTCTTTTTATACTTGTGTGATATTTGTGTTTTTGATTGTGTGTATTAGACACCTTGAGGACAATGTGTCATTCAAGTGTGGGGGAGGGTTCCTTCTAGGAAGGAATCTTTCTTTTCAGGACGTTTAGATTGTCTAGGACGTGTAGGTTTAGACTTGGCATGAATTTTTCATAAATTTGACACCCCTAAAAAATTTTCAACTTATGTTAGAGTTTTATCAAATCCTTAGTTAGGGATTTAATTCGAGCACAAAGCCTAGGAATTGGTAGAAACCTCACACTCTGTTGTTTAGGAAGGTAGTTTCACTATGTAGACTAGACTAGAGGGTTTTTGAGTGTACCTTGTGAGGATTTGAGCCGACGGAAGAGACACGAGTCTCTATTTTTCATGAGGAGCATACTTGTGTTAATTAATTGAGGCATCCTACTAGTACTTATTGTGGTCTAGGTTGCGTGGAAGTTGTGAGTAGATGGGGCATTCTTTGATATTTGAGCCTAGAGCCTTAGAGCCAAAATCCTTTATTACCGTTTGCGTAAAACCATTTGAGCCGAGCCTTTTTATTGATCTTAGATGAGGAAGCCAAGTTTGAGCCTATTATCCACCATCTTCCATACCTTTGATCATCCGATTCGAGGACTTATAGTTTGCACTTGTTGGGAATGTTTGTATTATGAGTAGTCAGTATCTGAAACCGATTTGGGATATATGTTAGGATGTTATTTTTATAGTTGGTAACCATGTTGAGAAGCCGAGTTTTGTCTAGACACGTGCATGAGTTATAATGTGTTGAAAGAAAAAGAAAAGAAAAGAAAAGAAAAAGAAAAGAAAAAGAATGTGAAGTTGAATAAGCATAAGTTTAGGTAAAACTTGAGCTTCTAGGTCTTAGTATATTGGGATATTGGGGAGTGTGCATTTATTATACTTGGTGACGATGTTTTAGATTAGACGAGTGACTGCTTAGTTCATGTATTGAGTCCTCAGATTAGGTGGTTTAGGCACTTTCCATATATTTTTACCTCACCCTCACCTTCAGCCCCATTACAACCCGATGAAAAAGCTCCCTCGATCATTGACAACCATTGTGACTTTTAGATAGCACTGAGTAGGACGTAGGATGCTTTGAGATATTGACCTGTATGCGAGTGATAGGAAGTTGACCATACATATTATATGAGTGATACACTTAACTATCCTTGAGAGTTTAACCTTCTAGTATCTTTTACATAGAGTTAACACTTTCTTAAATAATAGAGTGTCGAGGCATTTACTAGTTCGTAGTGCTTTGTGTTTTGTAGTTGATGACTTAACTAGGTTTATGATGAGATTTTGATATAAGTTGATGTTTTTAAGGGAAGTTAAGTTTGAATCGAGTCTTGCTAAGTCTTTACCTCGTGTTGTGTTTGTGTATGTTTTTGTGATTTTTGTTTAGTTGTTGTTCGCATTTGAGTCTTGCTTGGGACAAGCAAAGATTCAAGTGTGGGGGTGTGATAAGTGCTTAAAACACTCGTTACTTATGTCCATTTTATAGTTTGTTCTTAGTATTTTAGGTTGTTTTATTTTAGTTTTTGTTATCTTTGTCTTAGTTTTCTTTATTTCATGTTTTTAGTTGTGTATTTTATTTCTCATTATGTTTTATAGTTTTAGGAGCTAATTCGAGGAAATGGATGACAACCGAGCTAGACGAGCAGATACATGGACAAGAGGAAAGATGTGAAGGCGAGAAGAGTAATGCTGAGGACCTGGCGCACGCGAGAGGAAGTTGGCGCACACTAGAGAAGGACCACACGCGAACGACCACGAGCGAGAACGATGGATTGTAAATGAGCAAGCATCTGAAGACCTGGCGTACGCCAGGCACAGTTGGCTACGCTAGACCAGACAGTGACACTGCCAGCCACTTGCCTCTTTGAGTAGAAAACATTGGAAGGGGCCATGCACTTAGGATTTCGGGCTTCTTGTGACCTTGGCAGACTAGTGTGGAGGAGTGGTGGATAGTAGTTAGGATATTATGTTAGTTTATATTTGTTTTGACTTTTGACTTTTGTTTTATGTGAATTAAGTTCATTAGTGTAGAAAAGACAAGTGTGTGAGGGAGAGAGAGTGGGCAGCACGAATTTTGGCCATCCTTTCTGTGAAGAATGTGAGAAAGAAAGCTGAGGATCACCTTGTAAAGCTTTCTTCTCTTGTACTCTTCATTTTGTTAATTAATGCTAAGTATGTTCATGTTTTTGATTATATTGTTCCTTGCAAGCATGTGTGAGTAGATAATCTGTGAGTTTGGTGTCTTGAAGCCATGATGTAGTCATGGTTTAGAGGGTTAAAATCCATATGAACATGTCAAACTAACGAACTTAATGCCATGCTAAACTTTCTTGATTACCAAGGTTAGAAGTTAGTTTAAACTTGAAACCGAGAGGAGATGGTTTAAATGGAAATGTTAGTTAGATAAGTTGCTGGTTCGAGTTGATAATATTCTTACTCAGTGAGTTATTGTCCTTAAAGTGATGCATATAGTTGTTCCTTTGATGTGCTTAGTTGGTTTTTGGGGTCGAGAGAACATCTAACCATTCTAAGCATAGTAAAGAAGCAATTTAGACCATTCTAGCACGAGAGTGTAGTTTGGTTGTTTTTGAGACACTTGGACCATGTTATGTACTTAGTAAACTCTCTAAATCTGTTGATTATATTGGTTTTAAGTTCACCTTGCTCATTTGTGATTATTAAGTTGTTAAGAATCTGTTTTGAAAACCAAACCTTCAAGTAACTAAATTCATAATTTGTGAGATTAGTAAACTAACTTAGAACGAGAGTTTCCATCAAACCACTTCATAAATTGATCTTAGACAAGTTAATAAACCAAGTTGAAGCTTTAAACTCGGTCCTTGTGGGACGATATTCCCTTACTTACTCATTTGTGCAACTCTGCTAAAAAGAAACTACTGTGTTGGCGTATGCCAGAAATAGGTGGCGTACGCCAACTTTGGCAATCGAGGCAAAAATTCTCACGCCAGAAGAGTTGGCGTACTCTTACTCTTCTAATTCGTTAAACCTGGCGCATGCCAAGAATTGTTGGCGTACGCCAGGTCGTCCAGACAGACGACCTGCCGTTTTGAAAAGCAGCAGAAAACTTAAGGATAAGAGCAGACCCTCTCGTCTGAGAGGACTCGAGCAGGGACCAAAGAGGGGTTGTCCTTATATGGGGACAAGCATCTGGACCATTCGTGCAAGGACATTTTTTACTTTTACCTAAACTTAAAAATCATAGCATTTAATAACCTCCTTCTTTTTAGCATAATTATCATTAAATATCTCATTTCTAAAAACTCCCAGCATTTAATAGCTTCCTTCTTTTTAGCATAAGTATCATTAAACATCCTATTTTTTTTAAGGAAAATTTAAAATTTAAACTCATAATTTATGGTAATTAATTATACCAACAATTTTCTATTATCGAAGAAACAATTAATAGCCAAAATTTAAAACTAACTTTTGGTAGTCCACTGCCTAGGATAATTCCAGATCTCTGACTCGATAATTACTTAGATACGTCGAACCTATTACTGGACCAACCTGTTCAATTACGTAGGTACTTGTTTAAAAGAATTTACATGCGGAATACTTATTAAACAGGTTATTAAAGTGTCGACGTCGATATGGTTATTTGATGTCAATCTGTTAAATTAATATTTTCGTAAATTTCTCTGAATGGTTATAGTGACTCGTTTGTTATTTTGCATTATTGGTTTATTTTAATTTGTTACTGGTTTGTTATTCTGTGTTACTGGTTTGTTATGCTGCATTACTGGTTTGTTGTGCTGCGTTATTGGTTCGTTGTATTACGTTATAGGTTTGTTGTGCTGCGTTATAGGTTTGTTGTGCTGCGTTACTGGTTTTTTTTACTTAGTTACGGGTTTGCATGTTTGATATCGCTAGTTAAAAATGATACACTGCTAATTTGTGGCAACAAATAATAAAAAATCCCAAAAGTAGATAAGAAAACAACAATAAATATAAAAAAATCAGTAATGAAGAATATACAAATCAGTAAGCCCGAATAACAAATCAAAAAGTTCAAACAACAAACTAGCAAGTTCGAACAACAAACCAGCAAGCCGAACAATAAACCAACAAATTTGAACAACAAACTAGCAAGTATGAATAAAAAATCAGTAATGTCGAACAACAAAGCAGCAAGTCAAAACAACAAACTAGTAATAGCGAACATTAAACTAATAAGTCAAAACAATAAATTGGTAACATCGAACAACAAACCAGCAAGTTAGAACAACAAACCAGTAAGTCTGAACAACAAAAACCAGTAACATCGAATAACAAACTAGCAAGTCAGAATAAAAAACTAATAACATAACATAAAAAACTAGCAAAATAGAATAAACAAACCTGAAAGGTTTGTTTAGTTGTTATTTTTGTGGATGAGAATACATTCATGGTAAAAAAGAGCAACACCAAATGAGAATGCATTCATGGTCGAACGAGAATATATTCATGGTTAAAAATAGCAACACCAAATAAAATTTGAGATAGTTATGGAAGAAAGACGATGGTCGATAGGTCGTCAGAGGAAGGATGATGGTCGATGGTCGTAGGGTTGTTGGAGGAAGGATGATGGTCGACAGGTGGTAGTTGCTGGAGGCAAGAAAATGATCTTCGGGTCGCCGGAGGAAGAAGGATGGTCGTCGTGTTTAGATTTTTAAAAGAGAGAAAAGTGAGATTAAGTTTATTGGAAAGAAATAATGACGACTAATAATTAAGGTTTTGAGATAAATTGGAGATTAATAGGTAAGAGAAAGTAATTAATTGGAGAGAAAAACTATTTAATTCAAATTAGGTAATAGTTACAGAGATTAATTAGAGAGAGAAAGAAATCATAGTAGTTTTACCAAATCACCCTTGCCCCATATAGGGACAAAAAACTTATCCCCACCCAATCCACTCCCCAAATATCAATACTAAAATAAATAGGATACCAATATTAAAGTTAAGATATACCAATATTTAAATGCATTAAGTAAAACTCAAACAGGATATCAAACAAGTATCATTATTAAAGTAAATTAGTACTAATATTAAAAAAGTACTAATATTAAAGTTAACTAGTATCAATATTAAAGTAAACGAATACCAATATAAAATAAATGAATACTAATATTAAAATTAAAGGTACCAATATAACTATACTAAAATTTAGGGTACCAATATTCACCTATACATGGACTAATATCCAAGTAAACAGCTACCAATATCTTAGTAAATATGTATTTGTACCTCGCCGCCTTCATCTTGGCTTTCCCCACCTTCAATCTCATGTTTCAAAAGAAGCACGACTATCTACTATGCCCATGGGCCCTCCCTGCCTTAGGTAACTTTCACTTCATCAAGTCATTGCTCTAAAGCTTCTTCTAGACTGCTTTCGCCCATTTCGGACCAATCATGCTCTTTAGGATGGGCCAGACCCTATTCATGGTGGGATCCTCCCCCACTGTCGAGGTTCTGAACCTCGCACTTCACCTCGTTATCTGACATTTAGACAAGGTCACAACATCGTCATCAGAATCTCCAACGCCTAGCCGACACTCTTCTCCTCCTTCTTCGACAGCCTTTTTGCCACTAAAGTTGTCCAAGATATCCCTAATCCACTCCAAGTTATCGCTGTCGATCTATGGCTCTCCCGGAGGATCACAACATTGTCATGGAATCTCCAACGCCTGGCCGACACTATTCTCCTCCCTCGACAGCTTTTCTGTTGTTGAGGTTGTCCAGGATATCCCTCATCCACTCTTAGCTGTCATCATCGGTCTCTAGCTCTCCCCGAATATCACAACATTGTCATCGGAATCTCTAATGCCTGGCCGACACTCTTCTCCTCCTTCCTAGTGTCTTTTTCGTCATTGAGGTTGTCCAGGATGTTCATAATCCACTCCAAGTTGTCGTCATCGGTCTCCAACGGCGGAGGAGAGTCATCACCAGAACTGACGTCTAATACGAACTGTTTGGCGTCCATCGGTGGGTGGTTGGAAGGGTAAATACGGGAGCTCTATCGGGAGAGAGGAGTGTGAATTGTAGGGTTTGAAATTCAAAATAATTCAATAATGTTTTATTTCAAAAGTATTAAACATTTAACCAAATAGGCAAATACAAAAAAATATAAGAAATTTTATGGTTTACTTAATTTTTCAATTACACGAAATTAGTGAGAAAAATACAGTAATAAATACATATTTGTTTAATATGAGTTATATCTTTAAATATTAATTCATTACCCTTTTTTT
>SOPF01023600.1:71694-102754 GCA_012979155.1 Hypericum perforatum | reverse complement strand
AAAAAAAAGTTACAAAAGGGTGAAAAAAGAGAGAAGACAAGCCATGTGATAGAGAACACGTACTTGTCCTTGCATGTACATTCACATTAATGGTTCGAAACGCGTCAAAGTATTACTTGGAAGTTCAAAACATCCGACATATCATTACGTTGGAATCTGTGAAAAATTTGCAAATTGCTTGTAAACTTTTTGGGTAATCATTGTTGTATGCATAATCGGATGATGTCATTTTCTTTGGCTGAAGACTACATTAAAGAGAATTGGATGTACTAAGTTTAATTCTTCGGAACACATTAGTATTAAATATTTTTTAGAGTAATTATCTTTATTCAAAAATTAAATATATAAATTTATGTGGTGTGTGGATACTCGGTTTTATTAAAAATACATGTAGTCATTCATTGCAATGCTAGCACATAATTTTCTTACGGATAATTCTAAATGCTAAGAGTTTAATACAAATAGTGGCAAGATCTAATTAATTTTTATTCAACAATTTTCATATTGACAGCTTGACATCAGGGGAAACCCCTATGGCCTCCTTGCAGCTCATCCATTTGCCCCTTTGGTATCACTTCACCACCTGGACTATTTGGACCCGTTATTCCCGACCCAAAATCGGATTGATTCACTCAAGTCATTCATCCATGCCTACCGGGTCGACCCGGCCCGTATAGCCCAACAAACATTTTGTCATGACTATGACCGAAACTGGTCCTTATCCGTCTCATGGGGCTATACCATTCAGTTATACCCTTCACTGGTTCTGACCAAGGACTTGCAGAGGCCGTTGCAAACTTTCAAGACATGGAGGAGTTGGAGCGACGGCCCGTTTACATTCAATACCTTGCCTGTCCCACCCGACCCGTGCGCGAGACCGATCGTCTTTATGTTGGATCGGGTGCAGAAACGAGGACGGGAACAGATCCTGACTAGTTATAAGAATACTGGACCCTTGCTAGGTGGTAAAACATGTAATAATGCAGCATATGGTCGTGCAATGTCGGTGCAGAGAATTACTGTCAATTCGGAGAAATTGGAGCCCACATTTTGGACAAAGGTTGGTTTCTCTTACCATCTAATAATAACACATTTGCTGAATTTATTCCTTCGTATTTGATTCCATTACAGTTCTATAGAGAACTCCTCAAATGTATTTTATTTTTGCGTGATTGAATATGAACAGGCACCGAGAAGACAATGCTACGACTTCATCAATGGAGGAGGGTTCAAGGACGGTAGCTTGCAATTGCATATAAGGAAATGTAGATCTTGGGAAACAGTTACTAGTTAGAGTTAACTCAAATTAAAACGTCATGCTATTTTGATGTACTACCAACTTGAGATAGTTGAGTTGGTCGAGATCCGGAGGGTTCGTTTGGTTAAAAGTGATAGCGAGATTGAGTCATGCACAGGGTTAGCATTTGTCCTAATGACGAATTAACATCAGTTCAATCCATAATGTGTATGATTATTGATGTAAATATAACAAAAGTGAGTGATAATAACAAATGAAGAATATTAATAAAATATGACATATTTTTAACGTGATTTAATAGCTCTCACAGAAATAATGGTAATCATTATAGTTCTGAAATCATTACTAAGTTATTTTACTTTTATAAACAAATAATCGTTTTAAATAATATTAAGCCATTTTTATTATTCTATGTTACAATTTGAATGTGCGTCTAACAATATGCTAAAGGTATGTATGTACGTTTCCTACGATCACCCATATGGATATATATACTCATTCCATTGAGTGTAAGTGGAGATTGACTCCTCAGTGATCATACGAGAGGGAGGTGGCACGAAACCACCCATTTTCTACCCTATCCCACTTGGTTAGAGGGCAATCAATGGTCGATGCATTCCCAAAGTATGATCCGAACATTTTTGACGACTAATATCGAGTTTTCGACACTGTTATTTAGATGATTTGAGGAGAGTAAGTAGATTTCAACATACTCGGATAATTTCAACATTTCTTTTGATGAATAAATGTTAGCGATATTTTCCATTCTTTTATTAAAAAAATACGATATGATTAGCTCAAATCTTATTATTTTTATGTCAAATATTAATGGTTTTCATGGAATTTAGGTTTTCAAAGACACCATTAATTCAAAACATAACATCTCACACAAAAATGAAAATTTTAATGTAAGATTGCTAGAAGTATGGTTTTTTTTTCTCTCTAAAAGGTGTTACTCTTCATCAAAATTTTTTAAATTGGTACATGGAAAAAATAAATAGCGAAAGTGTTTTACCCGTGTTTTGATTTTTTCAGTATAGATTTCAAAAAGTTATGCAAATTAAAAAAATTTCTCAAATCGGACATCCGCGCATCAAGATATTGCTCATCAAAAGATTTTTTTTATATAATCTCCCAATTTGAATTTTTTGATTTTTTTAATTAGAAAAACAATACAAAAAATTACGGAAAAAAAATCTGTCTTTTGTAATTTTTTTATAAAAAATTGATTTTTTTAAATTTTTTTGTAAAATACAAAAAAATCAAGAGACGAGAAAAAATATTTCTTTATCAAAACTGGGTTCTTTTTTCAAATTAATGCTATTATTCATCAAAAAACTTTCTGACTCTTTTATAAAAATTTACAAAAGACAATTTTTTCCCGTGCTTTCTTTGTATTTTTTAAAATTAAAAAAAAATCAAAAGTGAGAGATTATGTAAAAAGAACTTTGATGACCAAAAACCTATCTTTTGTTAATTTTTATAAAAGAATTTTGAATTTCTTTATGACTTAGTAGCATTAATTTGAAAAAAGAACCCGGTTTTGATCTAGAGACAATTTTTTTCCCGTCTCTTAGTTCTTTTATTTTTCAAAAAATTCAAAAAAATTCAAATTTCTTTTAATAAGTATCTTTTAGTTTACGTGTTTCCAAAAAAAGACCATATACTCTTTTTTACACAAATTCAGTACTTGTGGTTGCATTTCCGAGATAATTTTAATACCGGGCAGCATTTTAGGCTAACCGGCCACCTGTCAACGCCACCTTAACACCATGTCAACTATTGAATCCTACTTGGCCGGGATTACATGGCATGGCAAATTACCACTTAGAACAATTTTCAATTATAATTTTTTTTCAAACCTAATTTTTTAATCATCAAATCTAAATTTCTAATTTCTTCTCTCTCCCCGTACAGGTGGTCGGTCAGCTTAAAATGCTAGGATGTCTGATTCGAGAATTTTTTTTTGAATACGTATAACTTTTGAGATATGTACATAAAAAATCAAAACACGGGTAAAAAAACCCGTCTATTTGTCCAAAACATAGAATTTTTCTGGTGTATACCAAAACCCAGGTTTTTTAACCATGTACCAATACACGAAAAAAAATTGTGTGTTGGTACACAGGAAAAAATCTCATGTTTTGGTCAAGGGTTCCATCGTGGATAATTTTTTTGCAATTTGGGTACCAATTTCGAAATTTTCCATAAACAATAACACCATTTAAAAATATCCGATGTATGCAACAATATACAAATGCGAAATACATTGAATCCCAACATAAATGTCATATGGACGTATTGTCCCCCAAGGGAAATCCAACCTCACAAAAACAAAACATGCCCTTTGTATTTCTCCATATAATATGAATTTGTTATTGCTGGAAATCAAAATACAAAGGAAACATATAACAATGAAAATAATTGAAGAGAAAAGATAAACAAACGGGAGTTTGACTTGAATTTATATGGAGAAACAAAATTGCAATGTACTTAATAAATGTAAAAAAAAAAGGCTGAACAAGACACAATCCCCAACCAAGTACGTAGCTAGAATAGAGATGCCTTATAATATTGATTGACCCCTCTTTATTTTTCTCCCGCACTTTTTTTTTTGTCTACGGCATTCCTCTCGCTTACAAATCGTGATCAAACTCTCCTTTTTATCGTTAGTTATATTTTGGTCTCATGTTTCTCTCTCTCGCTCTAATTATCCAAGTTGTGGGACAGGAAGGAAAGTGGTGGTAATTACTACTATAATTAGATGGTGTAGGGTTCGGGCTTGGGAAGGTCTTTTACGATGCCACATAGCAAGTAGTTGTCGGGGATATTGTACTCGTCCCTGAGAGATCTTGCCGGGGACAGGACACTGGCGTAGAGCTGCTGTCCGAGGTAGGTTCTCTCCCACATCTCCGACCTTATGTTCCACATGCCCGCATTGTCGAACGTCAGGAGGATCGCGGCCCAGCTGTTCGGGAACACTTGCACTGTCGTCCGGCTCACTGCGTCCAGTAGATTGTAGTTCTTCCTCTTCTCCGGGCTCCAAGTCCCCGGCTCGACCCTGTGTTAATAATAAAAATATACATTTTAACAAGAGTCAAGTGTTACTGTTATGTGTATGTGTATATATGTACGGGCGAGTGTGTGTGACAAGTTTCACTTACGCTACAGCGAAGAAGGAGTAGCCATCGAGATGATAAGACTGGATGCTCTTCTCGTGGTTCTCGAAGATGATCTCCACGAAGTTACGGAAGGTGAGGTTGAGGACATTAGGCTGCATCACAGCGTCGGCGAGCTGGGCAGGCGGGTCGTCGGAGATGGTGTCGTACTTGAACACCTTGTCGGCCACGCCGTAGTACTCGGCCAGCTTCATAGGGGTCTGGGGATCGGTGTGCGAGACGCCGTTGATGGCGTACCTGAGCTTACCCCCGACGTTGCTGACCGTGTTAACCAGCTTGATGGTGCGGGTGATGTTGATGGACCCGTAGTGGTACGATCCCTGGGGGTTTGGCCTGGCCGCGCTGGCGGTTAGGTTCCACCTGAAGGACCGGAACTGGTTAAGGGACCAGGCCCAGCCCACGGGAGCCTCGGGAAGCTCGGGGGAAGCGGGGCCCTTTCCGCCGATGTAGCGGAGGATTCCCTTCCCGGTGATTGCTGTCTTGGTGAATCGGCTTGAGGCGACAATGTAGTAGTCCTTGGGGTCCTGGTTGGCCTCGACAAGGACGCTGAAGCACTGTCCGAGGTGGACGTCGAGGGAATCGTACACGTTCTGCACCACGTGGGACCCCTCCATCTCTACAAGCTTCATGTTGTGGCCTTGGATCCTGAAGTTGAGGGAGTACTTGAGCCCCGCATTGCAAACCCTAAACTTGTAAGTCTTCCCGGGCTTCACGGTGAAGAGGGGCTCGTCGGATCCGTCTCCCTTGGCGTTCTTGCCGTTGATGAGGATGCCAGCTGGCCTCGCGAGAGACCTCCCGCTGTCCAAAATCTTCCTGAGGGCGCTGTGGCTCTTGGTGTACCAGTCGTTGAGGACGACGGTGTAGTCGTCTTCGGGATCCGGGTAAGGGACCGGGATGAGCAGACGGCTGTTGATGTGGAGGCCGCCGAAGCCGCCAGCCGCCCGGTGCATTCCGGTGCTGGGGTAGTAGATGTAGCTTCCGATCTGGTCCTTGACCTGGAAGTGGTAGGTGTAGTTGGTACCCGGAAGGATAGGGCAGTTCACTCCCAGGGTTCCATCTTGCCATGAGTTCTTCCTCTGCTGGATCCCGCTCCTGCATGCATTACGTACATCACAATCATGCCATTGATATAGTATATATTATAGAAAATTGCACCTATATAATGTGAATTTTTCTTAGATAAGTGTGTGTGTAATATTTTCGATGTTCGATTTTTGTAAGCTAGTTACACTTTGTAATTATCTTTGTATCTTATGATAACTTTAATACAAATTCACTTGTAAGAAAATAGATTAGATTAGATTAGATTTAGTCGATCAGATGTTACCGATAAAAAAAACGAATTACCAGGTGAGGAGGAAAGGTTCGTCGAGGTTGTTAAAGACATTGATGACGATGTTGTTGTTGCTAGTGGAGTTGATGTTGGGTCCAGGGAATTGGTCGTTGATGAGGATAACTTGCTGAGGGACTCCCAAAGGAGAGAGGGTGCCATAGGTGACGTTCCACGTGAAGAAGAGATAAGGGTCTTCACCTTGAACCCCTCCGACCAGGAACGCCCCGATCACTAACAGCGTCACCGCGCACATCGTCCGCCCCATTACGACAAGACGTCTCCCTCCCTAACTAATTTTCCTTTTTTTTTCTATCTCAAAAGATTGCCCTTTCTTTTGTAAGATGATGGAAGGAGATTTAACTATCCGGGAAGGAATTGTGGGTCCCACCTACCATTCTGCACTTCCCCACACTTGTTGCATCGGACAGCCTCGCTTTGACCTTGTCCTCTCCTAAATTTGCTTGTCAAAATGCTTGTTTTAGTTTGTCCTATTTTAACTCCCTTCGCCCTGATAACATGGGCTATCTATGGACTCCAATCATCCAACTAATTTAATCCCTAATTATTTATTCGATTACAAAAAAATAAAATCGAGTCAGGCAGCTTAATTCAAAAGTTACACGTGGCGGCGTCGGATGACTATTCAAGTCTAGCATAGAGTTAATTTTGTTTGGATTTTGAATAGGTAGCCTAACTCTGAAACTAATGCCTCTTCGCCACCAAGATTAACTAACAAACTTCTTAAAATAAGTAAGATTTAGGATATGATCCAAATGGATATGGATTTAGATTTTGTAGACTTTTCCACCACCTACAATCATTAAATTTTTCATTTTTTTTAACAAGTATTAATTTTATTTATTCAAGCACTTTGTTTTGAATACGGCGCTAAAAGCTTAAGTGTTATTTGTTAGTAAATTTGGATTTTGGAGTACATGAATGTGTTATTCAAAGTAAGTAAGGATTGTGTTTGAGATATTATTAGATACCAAAGACCCTGAAATAATTTGCTCTAAAAGACTTAAATTTTTTTTTTGGTAAATATCCAGGTATCCAGTCCAGCCCATTATGGACTTTCAACGGGGTCGATTATTCCTGTTTGAGGCGGATTCCGGGGTTAAGGTTTTAAACCTCTCCCAACGCCATTGCAGGAGATCGGACCTTGGTTCGCCCTTCCAAGTGCAGCCCCTAGCACCACTGCACCAATTTTTGTGTCCGAGCAATTCTCTGTAATTGGCGTCTGCTTAAACAATTTCCTCCTGAGGCCCTTTAGTCTCAGCAGGCCCAATTGAATTCTCATTTATTTTAGCAAGAAGTAGCCTGTGTGGGCTTCATCCTATCCCAACATGCGTGGCCTTGGCCCAATTCTTGTTCGTCCATGGCAATATCAACAACTTTAGACGTCGATAATTTGTCTTCTTGATGGAGCTATGAGGTCTACCATGATTTCTAGCAAAGAACACGTATCTATTGTTGATGCGTACGTTGAAATTCAAGACTCAGCTTCATTAGGGTTCCGCTAGGGAATGGTTTATGTTGGGCAACCCATTGATGTTGGAGATGATGAGGTTGATGTGCAAACAGCCTAGAGACCTTGTAAACGGGCATGTTGCTCAACATCTGGGACTAGTGGCAGATTTGTTTCCTTTTACTCATAAATGCAATGCAATTCCAAAGACATCGGCACAGTCAAGCTCTTAGAAAAAAAAAAAATCTACGATCAAGACAGGCTGTTCTAAAAAATAATCCTGATACGTGATTTGAAAATAAAACTACACAATTAATTGTGGAAATAACTCTTATGCCAATATTAGTTGAAATTGAGAAATTCGAGAAGAGGAACGTGCTGTCAAGGCACATAATTTAGCTTTACATATGGATTTCATTTGTGAAGAAGGCAGCTCAACGATCCTCCAGTAGATCGAGGATACTACACGAGGGACAAAATCAAAGTAGATTCCATGATCCACCGTGAGGTGGGGTGCTCGTGTTTGGTTGTGGCTTTTGGATTTTTATGCAATTAGGGGACTAACATTTTGGATGCTGATGATACCATGGGTTTTAAAAATATATATCTAGAAAGTGATTAAAATTATAAAATATGAAAGTTGGATATCTAATAACTTATGTGATATACATATGATACGGATGGTATATTTATGTTTGTTTTTTTTAACAACAATACAATTTTATATAAAAAAAAAGTAGATCATGACTCATTCGATAAAAAAATATTTCAGGAGTTAATAAAATATGTCACTTATTTAATGAAAGGTTGATGTACTAAGGTATCGTGGTGCGAGGTTAAATGAGCTTGAAAATTCCTTGTTATCTTTTTTGTAAGTACATGAATATAGTACTACATGAGGTAGCTCACGAGGTGTTAGCTAACTTACCTCTTTAATGCAAATTGTTAGGGGAATCTAAAAAATAAAAGTATTTTATTTATAGTATTAATGTTTATGCTTTAGTTATTCAATGTAAAATTTTATTATACGAATTTGAAACTATAATCATAAACATCGTTAAAAATTGAAGAACCCACGAAGGGAAAGGGTTTCAAACATACATTTACTAAAAAATATTCTACCTTGTAAGGCATGACCCCGTGCCAAACATTTCCAATTGTGAGCGGGCTGCAATTGTAGATCCTGATAGAAGCGTCGGCTTTAGGGACTTGTTGAAACAATCTTTTCTTTTGAACATTTTATTACTTGGTATTTTGCCGTGGTATTTCAAGTTACTTTATAGTTTGGTGAAGTGACATTCCAAGTTACTATGTATTATACTTTTTGGTGCATATAGAACTTGGTATTTATCATACAGGTACATAATATAATTATGATCAAGCATGTACGTTATATTCAATGCTTCTTTAATCTAGTTCTTTTCCTTTTTTGAGAATTATAACTCCAAGAGAATAAAATAATTAAGTGTGGGATGGCAAACAATTAATAATAATAGTAATCACAAACTAATTATATCAGAAACAGCGGGAAGGAGAGGTGGGAAAACAGAATTAGACATATCAGGTGATCTATTGTTAGTAAAATCTATAGAAAGGAGAGGGCAGGCGCAACAGGAGGAGCAAATAAAGAGGATCCAGCGGAGAGGAAAATAGAGAGTTATGAGTATAAAAAGGAAGGGGGATTGGTGCAACAATGTCGAAGAAGAGCCATTAAGCGTCTCTTCTCTTCTCATCTCTTTCTCTTCTTCCAAACCTACAATATCCATTTATGTAAGGAAAATATACTACTACTTACTATAAACCAAGCAATTAAGGAGAAAAAAAGAGAGGGAGAGAGTGTTTTTTTATAAAGGTAAATAAATAAATACACTAACAAGATGGGAAGCGGCGGGGTGATGTTGATAACGTTGCTCTGCTTAACGGCGTTTGGGGTTGTCCGAGGGGAAGACCCTTACCTCTACTTCACGTGGAACGTGACCTACGGGATCCGGTCGCCTCTGGGAGTCCCCCAACAGGTGATCCTCATCAACGACCAGTTCCCTGGACCAAACATCAACTCTACTAGCAACAACAACGTTGTGGTCAACGTCTTTAACAACCTCGATGAGCCATTCCTCCTCACGTGGAGCGGGGTCCAGCAGAGGAAGAACTCATGGCAGGACGGCGTCCCCGGGACCAACTGTCCTATCCTCCCAGGGACCAACTACACCTACCACTTCCAGGTCAAGGACCAGATCGGCAGCTTCGTGTACTACCCTAGCACCGGAATGCACCGGGCATCCGGTGGGTTCGGAGGGTTGCATATCAACAGCCGCCTCCTCATCCCCGTCCCCTACGCCGACCCCGAAGACGACTACACCGTCCTCGTTGGAGACTGGTACACCAAGTCCTACTCCGTTCTCCAGAAGTTCCTCGACAGCGGCCGCTCCCTCGCCCGCCCGGACGGCGTCCTCATCAACGGGAAGAACGGAAACAACGAGCCGTTGTTCACCATGAAGCCCGGGAAGACGTACAAGTATAGGATCTGCAACGTGGGGATGAAGAACACCATCAACTTCAGGTACTCTTTTTCTATTACATTTTTTCTAAGAGTTCTGATGTAGTATGATTTGAACGAGGAGGTTAACGATCGCAACCTGGTTTTCTTACATGGTGACCTTTATTAATATATTTACTTTAAAAAAAAAAAACTTCAGGATCCAAGGGCACACCATGAAGCTTGTGGAGATGGAGGGGTCCCACGTCGTACAGAATGTTTACGAGTCGCTCGACGTCCACCTCGGCCAGTGCTTTAGCGTCCTCGTCGAGGCCAGCCAGGCCCCGAAGGACTACTACATGGTAGCCTCCACAAGGTTCACGAAATACGTCCTCACTGGTAAGGGTATCGTCAGCTACGTTGGCGCCAAGGGCAAAGCCTCCCCCGAGCTCCCCCCGGCCCCGGTCGGCTGGGCCTGGTCGCTCAACCAGTTCCGGTCCTTCAGGTGGAACCTGACCGCCAGCGCGGCCAGGCCCAACCCCCAGGGATCATACCACTACGGGTCCATCAACATCACCCGCACCATCAAGCTTGTGAACTCCGCTGGTAAGGTAAACGGCAAGCTAAGGTACGCACTTAACGGCGTCTCCCACGTGGACACCGCCACCCCGATCAAGCTGGCCGAGTACTACGGTGTCGCCGACAAGGTGTTCAAGTACAACACCATTCCCGACAGCCCAGCCGACTTGTCTAAAATCACGGTGCAACCCAACGTCCTCAACCTCACACACCGAGACTTCATCGAGATCATCTTCGAGAACCACGACAAGAGCATGCAGTCGTACCACCTCGACGGGTATTCGTTCTTCGCGGTGGCGATCGAGCCCGGGACGTGGAGCCCGGAGAAGAGGAGGAACTACAACCTGCTCGACGCTGTGAGCCGGACCACGGTGCAGGTGTTCCCCAAGTCGTGGGCGGCTATAATGCTTACATTCGACAACGCAGGGATGTGGAACGTGAGGTCGGAGCAGTTGGAGAGGTCTTACCTCGGACAGCAGCTCTACGTCAGTGTCTTGTCGCCGGCTCGCTCCCTCAGGGATGAGTACAACGTCCCCGACAACGCTCTCCTCTGCGGCGTCGTAAAGGGGTTGCCCTTGCCCTCACCCTACACCATCTAAATTATTCATTTTATATCTCCATCAAACTATTTATAATTATAAACATTTCATATCCCTTCTTTTTTTCCCCATCTAATTGTATAGTTTATCATCAACAATCTTAATAAAGGCGTTCAATTGGACGAGGAGATCCATGTGTAGTATTGCCTAATTGTGTGCGTAATAGAAGTAAATAACTTCATCTCTTCTTCGCACGTTATTCCTTGTAGTATAATACAATAAAAAGACATACTGGTGACATTTATTTATTTAATTATATGCTTAACTAAACTATGTACTATATAGATATATAGGTTTGCACCAAGCAAATCAAGGACGGAAAATAAAAGTTAATTAGTTTTAGATTTACGTTGTATCTAAATCATAAATTGTAAAAAAAATAATTTTACATCAATGCAAAGGAATGAGTTGCAAATGATCAAGTCGAGTAAGTCTGACCATTTAAAAAAATGAGCTTAGGTTAATCCTATTCAATAATTTGGATGGAAGAATTTTATTGTTAGTGTTTGAGATTAGGTTAATCAATTAATTTTAAGAGTTGTACAAGGATTTCTGTACAAGAACCGTGAGAGATGGGATGAAAGTGGTTGTTTTGATGGAGATGGGGTGTAAATGGTTAAAGAATGATAGGGCTATTTTGGTAATGTCAAGTGACAATTAGAGAGAAATTAATCTCGACGAATTTGCTAGTTTTAAGCAAATAAAAAACAATTTCGGGATCCGATTCGGCCCAACATCGAGAGCTTAGCCCATATACAAGCCCAAACCCAACGGACGAGACCTTGTAAGGAGAGGAATACACAAATGGACTAGCATTTTAGGCTAAATTTGAGGTTTGTTGTATTTATATCTTCTGCTATGTTTGTTAATTGATTAGAGAGAGATCTAGAAACCAAATACAATTGCTTGTTGCTTGATTGCTTTGGTCACTCATTGCCTTGCCACGTCATCATGTCTCTTACATAGATAATAAACATTATAGGTCTTCGCCAAACCCGAAAGAAAGATGTAAAACTAACATAATCATCAAAGTGTTAGACCAAAAAAGAAGTCGTGGTCGAGTCCTCCTACTCCATAGAATCCCAATCCCGCAACTGCACTTGCACATAATACCTCTGTGTTCTCCCATAGACTAATAGTAAGGCTTCTTCCTGACAAATAAATGAAAATAAACAAGTAATGTCAAAAAAGGCTATTTTTTGTAAGATCAAAGTTTTGTCTTTAATTGCAGCGGTCATAACAATTTCTCGCTTGTTACCTCTTGTCGGTTGTGGCTCAACTATTGGTATATGATCAAAAACCTTGGTGGAGTCTCCCGAGACCACCGCAGCATCTTGAAATAGTGCTCGTCGGGATCGCGGTGCAACTGGATGATGATGATGATGATGGTGCATTGTGGTTACCTCTCTGCATACTATTACTTCCTGCTGAGTCCAACACTTTGGTTCTGATTCGGAGACAGTCCCGTGTGCTTTTCCTCTTACGTGCATCGAATCGTTCTCGGAGAGACACGGGGAATGCTCAACAGAGAAGTCATCATGTGAAGAAGAAGAAGGAGTGCCCACTTCGTCGTCCTCCACGGATGAAAAGTCTAAAGAACAATGTGATTTGGTCATGGTTTCTGACGAGGAGGAGGAAACTGAGTTGCATTTCGATTCGTCTTGAAACAAATCCTTCAAGGTAGTTACTGGTTTGTCAGTCGCCATCTGGAATGCCAATGTTTGAACTTCCATTGCTCTGATTTCGTTGACAAAGTCTCGACCGCTAGCTCTGGACTCTCGTGTAATCATGTTGCTCTTCTCCAACTGTTCATCTGTTCGTGTACAACTTCTCTGACTGTTCTTCCTTTGCAAGGTTGCGGCTGCAAGAACCCTCTCGGTGTCGTTAGTTTCCTGGCTGCATTCTGAAGTTCGGTCGATACTGTTACTTTTTACGTGCAACCCCGCCAAACAGCTATATCTGGAAATGCTGCAGTCAGAATTATAGTCAAAATGATTTTTGGAAGGCAATGTCACAGATTCCGCACGATGGGATGATGGCCTTCTCCTTCTTGCATTCAATGGCTCCGTCTGTTCCACAGTTTGGTTGGTAGCTGCAGATTTTCCTTGGCTGCAGATGGTGGGTCTCATAAACCGGGGCATCTTTGACGAGGGAGCTGACGTGCTTGCTGCAATGTTCTTTGTAACTGGTTCTTCAGCCCATAAGTAATCCGGCTGCTCTTTGGGACATATGGCATTCCCTGTCAGTTTCTCGATCTCCTTGTTTATTCTCTCACTTTCTCTTCCAATTTGCAGCTGCTCGCCTTCGATTTTTTCCAATTTTCGCCGCAAGTACGCTATTGCAGTTTCCTTCTGCTGTTTCATTTCCTGAGTTAAGAGAGTCAACTGTCTCAAATGCAATGATTGGAAAGCAGTGAACAAGCTTAATCATGTGGAAGCAGGTTGACTTACAAGTGTGATGTCCTGTCTGAGGTGAATGCTCTTCACTCTTGCTGCAAAATTCAAAGAGCATATGGTCTCACATATGTCGTCTTCTTTGGGACTGATGTGAACTAGCATCAATGCCTTCGAATCATCACCTATGGTCACGTTGGTTAGGACAAGGGAAAAAACAGCATATGGACATGTTCATATATTCCTTCGCATGCTTCATAGATCTCATGCATATTAGGAACTTCATATCTACCTCAAATCATGAAAAAGATCTAGAAATACTTTGTTGCTGGAGAACTCTATCTCCGGGAAGGAAAGAAAAGTGCATCAGATTGATTTTGTTTAAACATTTGCAGGTAAATGCATGAAGAGTGATTCATTACCTAGAGAGTCTTTCAAAACTTGTGTCAGCTTGCTATTCCTGTAAAAAAAAATGGAAATTCTTGAGATATTCGGGACATTTAACTATGGTGAAATTATGGAGCAAGCAGGCTGCAACTATGGCATGTGTCCAATGCCTAAAGGATTCACGAGCAATGAGGCGACCGTCATGATGGCGTACCTGTAAGGCACATGGCGTCTATTCCTTTGGAGAGAATAAATGACATCTCCAAGAGCGGAAAGTGACAGATTGATTGCTTTGCCTTCGTCGAGCCTTCTTCCTGATGCCTTGGTCTTCAGAACACGCTCGCTTCCTCCAAGGTCAACCAGCCACATTTTATTTGTTTCACGTCGTCTCCCAGTGGCACCGAGACAACTTACTTGGAGCCGTATCATGCTATCAGGAAGCATGGCAAACATTTCAAAACACATTATGGATCAGCGATAAATGACATACGACTCTGCGGGGTATGGATGGTTGGTTACCAATGAGAACGGCTGGACGTTGAGTTGGAATTTGTGGAGGCAGTTGATCTGAGACGGCACCCTAATCTGTACAGTCTCATAGCTTGGTTCAAGTCATTCACTTGGATTGCCACCAGCTTCTCAATTTCAACTTCTCCCTTCTTATTTGATTGGATTGATAGGCTGAAGATTAGCAGTGTGCAACTCGAGTTACAGTGTTAGTCATCTGGTTCTGGACAAGATTTAGCGGATTGATACTCACCAAGGTGGGAAGGGATCTGTTGCTTTTGTTGGCTTAGGAATGAGCAGGTCTCTAAGATTTCCCATGTAGATCTCAAACATACTGAAGCTGATGTAGAGTGCATGGTTACTGCCCCTTGCTTGTTGAAACAGTACCTCCATTGCACGAGGCACCAGCCCAGGAGCATCTCGTTGACCTTCCTGTAAGCAGTTATCAGGCGAAAAGATGTACCGCGAATGAGCATCTCGTCAGGTAAATGTAATGGAGCTATTTGTTTTTTTGTCTGCACAAGTTACTGGCGTTTATAATTGAAATGATTAACACCCATAAAAAAAATGAAGTGATTGAATGATCTGGCCAATGTAACATATGCATTGCAGAAGATGCGGGGATATACTTATTCTCACCATGGTGAAAGTCTTCCCAGTGCCTGTCTGCCCGTAAGCGAAAATGCAGGCATTGTACCCGTCAATGACGGATCTGATCAGTGGCTCGACTTCGGAAAAGACCTCCTCTGAGAATAAATTGGCACTATTAGTTCCAGTGATCATAGGAAATGAGCCAGAAAAAAAAAACCCTTCAACTTCAGTTACAGCAGCTACCTTGTGATGAAGCTGGGGAGAAGACCTTATCAAAAGTGTAGTTCTTGCTCTTGCTTGAGCCAGCAACTTTAAGAAGGATATTGCTTGCATCCACAGCCAAAACAGGCCTAGAATAGCCATTGCTTTCCCCGGCAATATATGGCCTCACACGGCAGAACACACGGATATTACCTGTGTTTGGTTGTCGAAGATGAACAGAGTAAACAACCAAGAGTTGGAGGATGCAACAGAAATAAATTGGAAGTGTGATGTGTCCACTAGCAACCTTTCAAGTCCAGAAAGTCATTCAAGACCTGCCTCCTCTCCGCGTGCAATTGGCTGGCGCGGTTATCCAAGGCGGCAAGCTCATCTGTACGCACGTAGGTGAGAGCTATCAGATAAGACGAAGAAAGAGGTCGGAAAATGGCAGCTTAACAAACTCTGAGGTGCAAGCAAGTAGTGCCTCTGAGTTTGGAACATGGATCGCCATTATTATCATCTGATGCTTGAGTAGGTATGGTTTTGATTATGTCGCAAACCGAGCTGGCCCAATTGGACGTGAGCTGTGTCTTTAGTCCGAGTAGAGAGTGCAGCTTTCCGGCAAGGTTCCTCAACGGTGATCTTCTGGGTTCCATTCAGGCAGGCAGGCAGCTGTTGTCTGTCTATCAACCGAATTAGGAACTCGGAGTAGAGCTTTCGGACATTGCAGATGAATGGCAACTATGTATTGAGACAGCCGAGCAAGTTAGGATGACTCAAGGAGATGGAATCTCTACACAAAATATGAATCAGTCAAAGGAGGGTCTTCGTTGGTACCTCTGGGAGGCCATGTGAAGAGAGGCAGGCATCAACTAAGCCTCCAGGTTATTGAGTTGTTGGCTTGTAGCCAGAGCATTATTACTAGACCACCTACTTCCTTCCTTCCAAAATGAATGCAAATTCGGACAAGAGTTGTCGGGAACAGAAACAGAAAGAAAGAGAGTTCACCTCCTGGCTGTTTCGTACGTTATGGTAAAGCTATGATGAGATATTACTTTCCCCGGTAAATGTTCCAAGCGTTTTATCTCGAATTTAGATTAGTCAAAATAAACAAATAATCAGTAAACCCATGAAACAGACATGCCAAGTTATAATAGAGCTGCCTTAATGGATACTCGTGGGGTGAAATATTTGTCTGTTGGTAATGAAGTTTAATTGGGGTGCAAACCACGCCAACAACTTGAGATTAGACCAATCAATTGGTCACGAAAATGACGACGGCGCGAGGAACAAGAGAATTGTTGGTGGATCTCTCTTTTTCACTTATCTACTCCAATATCTCTGTATTCTTTTCGATCAAGTACCATGAATAGGGAACAACTATCCATTGTTACTTGATGACCCAACATCGAAATTTAATTTTACTTAAGGTAGCGAATGAATATCCGGACGTGTTCACCTTATGCTATATAGTCTTCTTTGTTAAATTCTGAGAGCTTTTTTTAGGGGAAAATTCTGAGAGCTTGGGAGGGCCATCTTCCCTTGTTCAAGGCATTGGATGCTGTGATTGGTAGGACCGTCCATTATTCGGGATATGTCAGTCAATTATTCGTTCGGTTGACATTATAATTTCAATATGATTTTGTGGTGAAATGTGAGATTTTGAGAGTGAGTGTAACGATATGAAATACTCCCATTAACTAGGATTTACTACACGTTCTTTAACGACGATAATCCCAACTTGAAACTTTTTGTCCGGGTATTGTATGAAGTGATAATGTTATATTTGTATTGACAACAACATACATATGAATTATGATGCGATAATTCTATTTACTAGAAGTGATAATAGTACATTTGTCAAATGATTGTGCTTGGTTAAATATATGATGAAAATTTTCATGCTTCGTGGCAAAGTGATGTTGGTATGAACGTGAATTGGTAATGTTATGTGATGTGATGTAATAATGGTATATACATAAGAATGCTCTGTCAAGTCATAATAACATATATGTAAGGTGATAATGATAAATTTTTATAATGGCAAAGGTATACATGTCAAGTTCAATTAGTATAAATGCAATGTAAAAGTTGTATTCAATTAGTATAAATGCAATGTAAAAGTTGTATACACGTGAACTGATGTTGCTGTACATGTGACGTGATACTATTATACATTTAAATTGTTAATGATTTATATGTGACATTATAATGTTATACATAATAACAACTACCGTTTTAATATTGATTCATTCTCTAGGTGTCATGTTTTAAATTTTGTGTTTTTGTAATCGAATTTAGATGTTTTAATCAAACTTAAATATGAGAAAATTGGATTTCAAAAACAATCGCGAGTATTTCTCTTTTGCATAATTGCGTGATTCCGGATTTATAGTTGAATATATAATCATTTTTTTTCAAAATTATCCATGTCGTTTGTCATATTTAATTTTGCCATCATGGAAGTCCCCTAATTTGTCCTGAATCAAGCATAGTGTGCCAAGTAAATCTACATATGCCATATATACGATGCTTAATCATTATGCCTTCCCCAAATTATCTCGACAGGTGCATGAAAAAAGTAACAATAGATATCTCAGTCCTAAGCCCACTGCTCAGCCATGTCGTTCAAGCACAGGAGAGATAGATCATTGATAGGAAGTATATGACATAACATTAAGATTCTTGTAGTGCCTCACATCTTGTCGGTAAGTCGTTCGTTACCCATCATACAACATAGACCAGATATAAAAAATGATGAGTAAAACAATCGACTGGAGCACAATCAGAAATCAGTGTCATAAATAAAAAGCAGACCAAACCACTTATAAATTAATATAACTGATATGAGTGACTTGGGATAAGCCTGTAGCACAATTCAGAGACTAACAGCTCCAGCAGTCTAATTTACCACACAAGAAAAAGCAATCCAAGGATGATAAGAGGTATGCATACTAAATCTAAGGACGACAACTGCATGTCAGAAGCACCATTCAGTAGCCCAATATTTTGCAACCTGTAGCAAAAGGCTTAAACCTAAATGGGCCTAGGGTCATTTCTTTAGTGGGTCTCATGTACTAAATATAAATGGGCCTCCATAGCCCATATTAATAATACGGCCCGATCCAATTAGTAATGACTGACTAATAATCACATCGCAGCAGGTGGGTCATGCAATTAAAACCATGCACGGATATTCTACTGCTTGGCAGTTACACTCCTCTCCTCTCCCCCACGGATATGATATGATATTATATAGAGATAGAGATAGAGATAGAGATCTCACTCTTTCTTGTGTGAATGTTATAAATGAAAAGAATACTAACCACTCCCTCCCTCCCTCCCTCTTCATATATTATGTATGTCACACTCTAACCCCTGTTTCTCTCACGATATGAGGAAAGGAGTGATGAGGAATATGTGCAAAGGGGAAACCTCCACTTCCACGCTCGATCAACTACTCTCCGCTACTCGAAAAGATCACAACAAGACCCTCGAGGAGATGATCTTGGACCTCGAATTGGAAGAGGACATCGCCCGCAGGGCCAAACCTCCCCTGTATGCGGCCGGGAGGATGTCCTGCGTCAACAACGCGGACATCCTCAGGTCCGCCAGGAACGCGCTGAACCAGTACCCGCGCTTCTCCCTCGACGGAAAAGACGCCATGTACCGCTCCTCTTTCCGCACCCACCACCGCGGAGAGCCTCTCCACCACGGCCTCGTTAGGGACCACATTATCAATAATAATAATAGTAAGAATAATAATGGCAACCAAAGGCAACAACATGCAAGGAGGAGGGAGGAGGGGGTGGTGGTGGTATGGTGCAAGCCAGGGGTGGTGGCCAAGCTCATGGGTCTTGATGCGATGCCTTATGTTCCACGCCGACGCACCATCCTTCCTCCTTCTACTACTGGTGGTGCAACCCGTGATGCTGGTGGGGTTTGGCCCACTAGACGTTTTCGTTTCTAGTTCTCCCCCTACTACATGGTTTATCGCTCCGCTCCCTTTTTATTCTACAAAATAATCTAGTTTAATACCTGTCTTTTTTTTTGTTTATATTACCAACTAATCTAATGACTATTTGCCAATTGTTCTACGAAATAAATTGGCACAAATCATTGGCGACATTGCCGGACCACTCCGTCGGAATTTCCAAAGTTATTGTTGAAAAATTTGGTGGTATGAAGGATGAAACATGGATTGGTTTTATGTAGTAGTGGTTTCAAGAATCTCGTAAATATTATTTCAGAGAACTACTTTCATCCTCCGAATTTAACCGTGAGTACAATGAGTCACACGAATTACCAACGTCAGGATATTAAGAAGTCCTCATTCCGTAATCGATGTTCAAAATATGTACAACATTGACCGGACCACAAACACCAACATGAGAAACCAAAGATGCTTTTCGGGACAATTTTCCGCAGAGGGGTTGATTTTAAAATCTTTTGCCAAAATAAGGTCATCCGAAAATCAATTCCCTGACTGGGGTTGGTACAAAATCGGAAAAAAAGTCGCGAGTTTGAAATGCACAAACCTGCATGTTTTCCTGCGATTTTGTACCGAAATAGCATTTTTTTGTGCTATTTTGTGCACTTAGCCGATTAGTGGGTTGGACCGACTCGGCTCCGGTCTTCACTTTGCCAATTTCCGAAATCGCTAAGTTTTTGGCGTTTTTGGACAACGAGAGAACTTTAAATGAAATTGTTAAACAATGATAAACAAGCATTTCAAGTAGCTCAATTGGCTACAAGGCGGGTGTATTCGGGGACCTGAGATCGGAGGTTCGAATCTGGAAAGTCTCACATTTTTTGCGGTTTAACTGAAACCTATGCGAGCCGGTCCAATTAACTGAAGCCCGAGCCAGTTGAACCAAAAGTGAGCTGATGCCCAAAACCTCAGAATTTTGAGCTGTCAAAACCGGAGCCGAGCCGGTCCAACTCACTAACTAACTAAGTGCACAAAATAGCACAAAAAATGCTATTTCGGTACAAAATCGCAGAAAAATATGCGGGTTTGTCAATTTCAAACTCCCAGCTTTTTTTCGATTTTGTACCAATTCCAAACAGAAAATTTAGCAAAAGATTTTAAAATTAACCCCCTTCAAGAAAATTGCCATGCTTTTCGATAGGACTACAAAGGATGATTCGTACTAAGAAATGAAGGTCGTAAACTTCTATTTATAGAAGTCTTGAGGTCACCATGAACCCTTATCATCACCAAAATTTGTTCAGGGAAGATTTGAATTGGCAGCCTGAAGAACGGTCACGTCCGAACAGATAAATTTCGCCGACAAGGATGGCGCTTGACAGAGACGTAACGCCCGTCGGGTTTGCGCTAAGGGGCGCCTCAGTGTCTGATGGACACCTAGCACCAACCGAAACCCCAGCGCCCTCCATCCTCTCTGTTTGCAAACCAGAAATTGAACTCATTAATCGCACAAAATGTACCGTTTTGACAAGCCGGATCAAAACCTGATTTTGTGTCCCGTAGGCCGAAAGTTATGAAACTATCTGAGAGTTATGAAGTCGGATGAAAGCAACATTATAACTTAAACGTTTGATGCGAGACCAAGCTGACAGGTTAACCACATCACGGTAAGGTTATACACAATTGGAAAATGAATTGCTAATTTAAACTCAGTTACCAAATACAAATTCTAATACTAGTTAATTTCGGGCGAAAAAAGGAACCAAGAGGGGGATATGGACAGTTGTTCTAAATAGAAAAAGGAGATCGTGGGCTGGATGAGGACTAAAAAATTAAACACATACATGCTCACAAACCTAATTTTTTTCTACGTTATGATCACTGATCTATATTAAGTTATTAAGGCATAGTCACTCCGATAACTTCGTTTAATGAAAATCTTCCCGAATGTGCACAGACTTGGACTGGGGGTCATGACTGGGCCGGCAGTGAATATCCGAATTAAACGGTACAAAACAAATAATAGATCGCAATGACACATTTTGTTTTGTAACATTAACGTGTTTTGTCTATCATATTGCCATATTTTATATATTAGTATTGACATCTATAAACTTTTTTTAAAATTTTATAAGTGAAATTTTTTTTTGACAGAATAAAATGTGAGTTGACATATTTTTTATATCAATAGTAACATGATTTGCATGTCATATTGACATATTTTATATATCAATGATATGCCATTTTGTATCAAGAGCTTTTAACAAAAAAAATTTATGTATGTTAATATTGATATATAAACTATACTAATATTAGTATACTTTGAATACTAATATTAAAAAATAACATATTATAAAACGGTAAATTCTACCCATGGTCAACAACGAAACTAATTATATATTTTTTATTACAGATAAACTACCTACGGGAGTATGGGCCGATGTTCAAAATGGAAAAAAGGAGATCGTGGGCTCAATGCGTTATAATCCTCCACTGAGGCCCACTCGTGGCTTTGGCCCGCTACTAAATGAGTGACTCGCCTCCGGTCGACGAGAAGAGTTTTCCTCCGAGCTCTACCCGGGCCTTAACTTAAACCCTCCCTCCCCTCCGGCGCCGGTGTAACCGTTCGTCGAGAAGTAGAAGAGAAGAGAGAGATGAGCTATAAGATGAAGAAGAAAGTGGCGGAAGAGAAGGATGGGGAGTACGAGAGCGTGTTCGATTTGTACTTCAAGAGGATAGGGAAGCCCATCCCCATCCTCCCCGCCGACCACCACTTCCCCGTCGACTCCCTCCCTTCCCAGCCCCTCTCCCTCTCCCTTCCCCACCGCCTCCTCTTCCTCGCCCACGCTTCCTCCGGTTATAATCCGTTTTTCCGCGTATTTTTGGGTTGGTGACGTCATCTACTTGCTTACGATGCTTCTTTTTACAGGATTCTGCGTCGCCAGGACCAAGGATGTGATGGATGCCGCGGAGGCCACGGACGGAGGAAGAAGCGTACGGGATGTGTGCCTCGCGGATGTTGCCGTGGCTTCGGGAGTAAGGATCCTGTCGGTTTCTCACGACGGTTCCACATTGGCTGCCGCTTCCTTCTCCCACGTCGTCCATTTCTTCTCCGTCACATCGCTTCTCGATAAGGTCTTCTTTATTCTCCCCCCTCCCATCTTTATTTATTTCTAGCTTCCTGGTGCTTGCTTGTTTGCTTGCTCTTATAGCATGTCGTTGTGCAGGACGAAACACCATCCTTCTCGTGTTCGGTAGACCCTTCGAGTACCATCAAGAGCCTGGAGTGGCGGAAGATGAGTTCACATTTGTCTTTCCTCCTACTTTCTCATCAGGGGAAGCTTCACCACGGAGTTGTCGGTGCTCCTCTCCAGGATGTCTCGGACAATGTTGATGCTGGTATTTCGAAATGCCTTCTTTGTTCTGTTGGCAAACACATTTTTCGTATGACTAAATAGCGCCCTTAGTTCTCGTGGTAGTGTTCCATTCACTATTTCCTGCTAATTCACTTTGAGATTCTTTGGCTCTTACATCATGATACGATCAGCTTATGTGCCTTGCTAACTTGCAACTGCACTTGTTTCATAGTTGAGTGGAGTCCACAAGGGAATTATGTTGCTCTGGCGAAGGAAGACAATATCAGCATTTTATCTTCGGACTTCAGCGAGAAGTTTTCAATATCTCTGACTTTGAAACCATGGATTGGTGACTCTAATCATAGTTGCATTGTGAAAGGTAACTCTATATCTGTATTGTAGATGCACAACTTTTACCTGTTTGATGAAGAAGTTTGTTTAGTGTTTCTGCTATTTTCTTAGAGTTTTTGAGATGATAATTGATATTATGCTGTTTTTACAGTATCATAAGTCTATTTATTCTTGCATGAACAACTTATAATTTTTTTGCATTTTTATGCGAGTGCTCCTTGGATGCATTAAATAGTTTATACTTTATATTTTTTTCCGGCATCTTCGCCTTTGAGGCAAGCTTCTTATGCTTGACTTTGGTGTTTTCAACTCAGGAAGATTTAGTTTGTGTTCTCTGATCCTCTCTACAGTATACACCAATTATTGATGTTATTTTTTATACTAATTATTGAGTTTCTATCATGAAGTATTTGCTAAACAAACTTTTTCGCTGAGTCTAACGACATTGCTTTTGAAAACTTCTATCAGTTGATTCTATCAGGTGGGTCCGACAAGATAGTCTAATTGTTGGATGCTTTCAGCTGACTGATGACGATGAAGAGGAAAGTTACCTTCTACAAGTGGTCAGAAGCAAAAATGGAAAAATAATTGATGTTAGTTGTTGTTCCCTTCTCCTAGTGAAGTAGCGTTCATGATTTTTTCCCTTTCTTTGAAGAAGTCATAACTCTCTCTCTCCGCTATGGCCACATACTCGTTAACTATCAATTCATGTTAAATATGCTGTAGGTTGATTCTGAATTAGTTGTGGTATCATTTCATGACTTGTATTCGGGAATTGTTGATGATATTATGCCCAGTGAAAGTGGACCATACTTGCTGATGGCCTACTTAAAGCAACGGTATGCTGTAATTTCATCTCTGTTATGCCTGTTTATTTTAAATTAACACTTGGCCTTAGTTCTTGAAGTTTTACCACTGAAGTTGGCTAGAAAACTTGACCCTTTCTTTGAAAACCATGTCAACTTTTTCTGGTTCCATGTTTGATTGATATGATGGTTGAGGGACTAAATGATTTGGAGGATACAAACAAGAAGGCTCATAAACTGATTCCTTCGTTTGGAAGCAAGAAGCAGTGACAACACTCTATGAGACTTTAGAGAAATAGATAATTTGAGTATTTGACGCAAAGAGGGATGGAGGGTCATTTACTCGGTAGTTGGCGGGGAGTGAGAGAATGGGTCACTGTTCAACGTGCTGTCACAGAATGCTAAGTAATTCCAATGTGCTTCAAAACCTCAATTTTGAGATCATCGATAGTTTTGTTAGAATTTTGCATGCCTTTTCAGTTATATGTTTCTTTAGGGTGAAGTTCTTGTTTTCAGACGCCGGACACGGACATATGGGTAGCTCACTTCGTGATGTGATGGTTTCCAGTCTAAAGTTTTTGCGTTGTTGTTTCCCTGTAGCCAGCTTGCAATTACGGCTCATAGAAAGAACGTTGATGGGCATATTGTATACCTTGGTTGGTCGGAGATCAACAACAGCAGAGAAGTTGCAAGTCTGGAAATTGAAAGCGATTCTTGGGTTCCTCGGATTGAGCTTCAAGGTACCCATATAATATCATAGTTTCTGCTGTCCTGTATTATAAAAACAGTCTTCGCATGTGAAAAGGTCTTGCTTTAAGTCCAGCACACTTATTTTCCTTCAATGTTTTTACTAGGTTCAGAAGACTACATTTTCTGTGTTATTTACCAGATTTAGTGCTTGCATGCAAAACTAAAATAATTGGCTTTGCCTGACATGCATTTAGCTACCATGTCAAGTGCTCAGACAGTGATGAGATGACAATGACTTGTCATATGAAAGATGAATAATGTGCTATTTCTCAAAAGTACTCAAAAGAAAATAAGAGAACGAGTTTATTCTGCTATTTGTGCAAAACTTTTAGTTTAGAAGTTTGGAAGTCTTTCTTGGCCCACAACTAATCATTTTGGCAGCATGTGATTCCTTTTTTACACCAACTGCTCAGTTGCTCTTTTCATTGAGATTGTATTTTGTGATGAAGGCTGTTCTTTTCAACTTATTCTTCTGTCATTGGGCTATATTTAGTCTCTCATTCGCAATGTTACTCTTCGTCTTCATTCCAGGAAATGGCGATGATAACTTGGTCCTTGGTCTCTGCATTGATGAGGTTTCCCTTTATGGGAAAGTTAAAGTCGAAATTGGTTATGAAGAATTTAAAGAATTCTCACCTTCTTGCGTTCTTCTGTGTGTTACTCTTGAAGGGAAGCTCGTGATGTTCAATGTTGCTAGGTAGTGATATTGTTGCTCTTTCTTTTTAATTTATCATTGCCATGGGCCCAAGAATAATCCAAGTTTAATTTTTTTCTTGCAAGTGTAGTGGAACAGACACTGACCTCCAGATTAATGATGAGGAAGAAGACAGCTTAGATGAATTATCTGCAGGTTCTGAGCAGCGTGCTATTCCTGCTACATTGGATGAACAAACATTAAAACAGAATGACATAGGTCTTGGGTTGGAGGATAAGAGTGGTAAAGACCATAAAATTGATGGGGTCTTGAGAAAGGACCTTAATACTTCTCCGGACATGTCTTCAGCTAGAGTTGGCTTGGAGAACAAATCCCATGTTGATAATGTAAGCTCATACAGGGAAATGGGGTCAATGCTAAAGAATCAGTCTTCTTTAACCAATGGACTATCACAATCTCCTTCTCCAGGAATGCACTATGACAGTAACCAGCAGATATCTGCGTCAGGGCACCAGGTTGGATTTGGGCAGTCACTTTTCAAGCCCTCACTGTTAGAAGGTTCTGCTGGCATGATGGATGATTCCAGACTAGGAGCTAAAAACTTCTCCTCATATGGACCTGGCCAAGTTTCTTTGCCAGCTAAAGTTCCACCTGTTGCCTTTGGCCAGTCAAATAATAAGGAACTGCAGAAGAGCACCGGGGCTACTAAGGAATGGTCAGAGGGCAGACCAAGTTCATCCAATTTTTCAGTCAGGCAAACTCAAAGGGGAGGACCAAAATTATCGTTTACGGAAGGCAGAATTGAGTCATTGCCTTCCATTTTTAGCCAACCATTATCACTGCAGGATGATTTTGCTCTTGGCAACAATGTATCTTACGCTTCTAAGGTTAGCCACAAAGCTGCATCCAATTCAAGTCCAGAGCCAAATTTATCGAGACAAAATGCAAATGTACGTCGGTTCTCCTTTACTCTATAATTCTAGATTTGGGTGCACGACATTGGAGGAAATAAAAAATGAAAGAAAAAGGTTGCCCTGGTGCACCAGCGCACATGGGATATGTCATGATTTTTCCAAGATCTTTAAAGTTCATTTTAGTTCCCTCGGGGGCTCTAGACTCATAAATTCGTCCAGTTGCTTATCATACTTGAGGGATCTTGGAGTACTTAACTTTCTTAAGCATCTTTTTTCCAGGAGCCTATCATTCGGTCTTGTCCATCCTGTGGGTTTTGGACATATTTATGACTGATGAGTTGTTTTGGATTCTTCAGATCAAAGCGATGATTGATGAGTTGGACGCACTTATGAAAGATATTGAAGAGCCTGGTGGCTTCATGGACGCTTCCACTGCTTTTCAGCGTAGTGCAACTGATGAATTGGAGAGAGGGACGAGAACTCTACTGCGACGATGCACAACACTGAAGGTGCTTTAATAATGTTATGCCCCTGGTATACAGGGATGTTTTCATGACCTATTCTGCAGTAGTACACGCTAGTATTTTCTGCTTTCATCCTGTCGTGATTTGTATCATGCTTCTATAAAGGACGTTGGTGACACTAATCTTTAATCTCCTTCTAGATTATTCATTTGTTTATATTGTTTTCTCGATTGGCAGAGCATGATCGATGGCCGATTGAATGAGACCCAGTATCTTCTAGATGGAACTGTTCAAGGTATGTTTTAATTTAGCTAACGCATTACTTTGATTATCCCTTATAATAATACTAGGAAGTTGAAAGAATTCTAAACCAGGTGAGGTTTAGTCATGATCATGGTTCATTCCTGATTATTTGGTTTGCATTATTCTCTTGTCTGGTGTTTTATTGACAGACTATCCATACTTTTTTAAACGATGCTCGGAATTCACTCTTTAAGATGATACATTCATTTTGTGCTTGTCAGTTTTGGCAAGGAAACTGCATTTGGAAGGAATTATTAAGCAATCTTCTGACGTGCGATATTGGGAACTATGGGATCAACAACGGTTGAGTTCTGAGTTTGAGATGAAGCGGCGAAGAATACTTCAGCTGAATCAGGTTCATGCAAGTTTAATGTACTAAATCGTCAACATCAGTTTTGTTGTTTACAAACTTGGTCCATTGTGCGTTTGTTACATCTTCTTTACACAGGACATAACCAACCAAATAATCGAATTAGAGAGGCATTTCAACAACACCGAATTTCAAAAGTTCAGCGAACAAGATGGAGGCCATATAGGTCGCAGAACTATTCAGAGTCGTCAACCAGCAAGGTATAGTGCATTGGTTCAGCATATTTTCCTTTTCCCTTTACAGAGAAATCAAAGCATCTAACTTCCCTAATTTGATCCATTTGCAGATCCTATCAGCCCTTGCTTACTTTACATAGCACAATGAATTCACAATTAGCCACTGCTGAACACCTTTCGGAATGTCTATCAAAACAAATGGCTCTGTTGCGCGTGGAATCACCTGCAAAACCAAAGAATGCGCAAATGGAGCTCTTCGAGATGATCGGGATTCCATTGGATAATTCTTTTAGCTCTCCAGATGCAACAAAAAAAGCTTTTAGTTCATCAAAAAACCTTTTGCTTTCTTCTGGTTCAGCTTCAACAAAGGACCAGTCTCGGAGACTCCAGCAGAGTGCCCCAAAGTGTTCTGATCCTGAGACATCAAGGAGGAGGAGGGACTCGCTTGGCACGGTATTCTTTTGCTCTCCTGAGTTGGTTTCCCTACGTATGTTTTCAAAATCTTTATCTTTCGTCACTGGGTTGTTGTTCTGGTGTTTGTCAACCCAATGAAGATCGGCACCACTGTGGTTCTCTTTTAGAAAAAAAAAAAAATCATCGACAATATGTTCACATTTAAGTGATCTTGTCACCACTGTTCGGTTTTACTTTTACTTTTTGTAACCCCGTTCCATGTTCTTAAATTAATTGTTTAAGCAGCTTTTTCTTCCCCCTCTGGTAACGAATGACCTTTGGCAGAGCTGGGCTAATTTTGAGCCTACAAAGACAACTGTCAAGAGGATGCTTCTCCAAGATCAGGAAGGAATCCCGAGTAAGTCATCGTCATTGTTTGACAGGCACAATTCAAGTTCTCCTCTGATTGGAAAACCAGTCGGTGCTCAATCAGAGGACCAGAAGAACCATTCAACTTTGATACATCCGTCTAGAAACAAAGGTGCGAATTATTAATTGCAGAGGCTATGAAATATGAGCAAATCTCTTGCTTCCGATTGAAATTCAGGAAACTAACTCACCATCTGTTGCTTCTTTGTCTCAATGATGCACAGTTGCTGGGTTTGCATCTGAAAAACAAGGTTTTGATGACAAACGCTTGCAGTTAGGATCAACAAGACATGTGTTGCCAACAGTGCAAGGGATAGTCTCCTCATCTCCCTTCTCAGTATTCTCTGGGTCTCATCCAATGAATCAAAATCTTGCCAAGGAAAACCACAAGATGACTATAGATACCTCGAGCAATTTAATACAAAAGCCTCCTCAGCTATCTGGTGCTAGATCAATGCAGACGTCATTTATTGAGCAATCCAGGTCTAAGTCTTCTTTCGTTCAGGATAACACTCCCTCGGTTGCAGCGGCTCATGGATCTCGCTTGGTGGGCCAGAATTATACTGTGGAAGCTCACAAGGAAAGTGCAGAGAACTCGAGCATTAGCATTCAGAAGCATGTTGATCAACCTGAAACTACACCCCCTCAAAAGTCAGGAAGCCTTGCAATTCCGTTTTCATTTATGAACAAGGCAAGTGAGGTACAGAAAACGGATACTGTATCTGCATCCACACCTTTTACTGGTGGAAGTGTGAAGCAAGAATCAGTACTTGCAAAAATGTCAGCTTTTGGATCCACTAGCTTGACCCTGTCTTCCTCCTCTCTGTCTAATGTTTCTGTGGCGCTGGACCAACCCATAAAAGTGCCTCAGTATGGTTCTGCTAATAACAAGGTGCAGCCTGGTGACAAGGCATCCTCCTCACCGTCATTCTCAATAGCTCTATCAGTTTCACCAAGCAATACGCCTTCTCAGTCTCCTGCTGCAGCTGCTTTACCCTCTAGTAAGTCTGCACCCATCGGACTCTTCAGTCAAGCAGCTTCTACACCATTGAAATCATCAACAGTTTCTGTTCAGCTGCCCACCCAGTTCGTATCTTCCGACGATTCGGTGGTTCCCACTTCTTCTAAACCGTCAGCTGCCGCTTCGGAGCCTTGTAAGTTGGAACACCAGCCTGTTACTGCTGAGATCTCAAAGCCAACAAGTTCAACTATTTCAGAATATCCCAAAGCTCCTCTGGCACAACCGGAAAGCCAGTCTTCTCCGGCATTGGGGTCCTCAAAAGTAGCAGAAGGATCTGCCTTTGTTAATCCGAGCATTCTCAGATCAGAATCTTCCAATGCAGAGGTTCAAACACCTATTAGTGGCATTACTCCAACAAACAATGATGCCACTACAGCTGCTCTCTTACGACAGCCTCAATTGCCAGCATTTGGTTTTAAGCTCGAAGCTGTAGCATCCTCTAGTCCAATCGTAGCTCCAACGGAGTTATCAGCAAAGCAAGTGAGTTTGGATAACGTAGCTACTTCTGGTTCTCGTTTAGAAGCATCCGCTGCACAAGTCCTTGTTGATACATCAGCCCCACCTCCTAATAACAACAGTGAAATGCCTGAAAATTTGGACAATGCTGATGGAGGGGAGGATGATATGGAGGAAGAGGCTACGGTGACTGCGCAGGGCACTGAACTAAGTTTAGGTGGTTTTGGGATTGGCCCAACTTCTGTCCCTGCTACTGCTCCTGCAGTTAACCCATTCGGTGGTTCATTTAGTAATGTTGCACCTAACCAAGCAAGTTCCTCTTTCACAATGACAGTGCCTAGTGGTGAGCTCTTTCGGCCAGCGTCATTCAGCTTTTCATCTGCAATGCCATCAGTTCAATCTCCACCGAGCGTTGGAGGATTTTCTGGTGGCTTTGGTGCTGCTGCAACCATTGGTCAAGCTCCTGCTCAAAGTGCATTTGGCCAACCAGCTCATGTTGGGGCAGGACAACAAGCACTAGGATCAGTTCTTGGTTCTTTTGGGCAGTCAAGGCAGATCGGTGGTGCTTTATCAGGGAGTGGTTTTGGTTCGCCCAGTGGTGGTTTTGGTAATGCCAGTTCGGCTAGTGGATTCTCAAATCCAGGTAGTGTTGGTGGCTTCGCCGGGGCTTCAACAGCTGGTGGTTTCGCGGCGCTGGCTTCAGGTGGTGGAGGCTTTGCAGCTGCGGCTACAGGCGGAGGTGGTTTTGCAGCTGGTGGAGGCTTTGCAGCTGCTGCCAATGCTGGAGGTGGTTTTGGAGGTGGAGGCTTTGCAGCTGCTGCCACTCCTGGAGGTGGTTTTGGAGGAGCATCTTCTGCAGCTGGTTAGTGTCAAATTCTAATCTTTTAATTCTTCCCTTTCCTCTTCTGGGATCGCTCTGATGCAAACTTCTGCAGGTGGTGGTTTCGGAGCTTTTGGCAATCAGCAAGCAACCAGTGGCTTCGGATTTGGCGGTAACCTGGGAGGTAGCCAGCAGGGAGCAGGTGGATTCTCAAGCTTTGGCGGCAATTCAGCTGGGGCTGGAAAACCTTCAGAGCTTTTCACTCAGATGAGGAAATAATTTTGACAGCTAACCATCTTCTCTTACTGGTAGCGCAAACAACTAACCAAGTCATGTCCTGTCTGTAGGGAGTGGTGTGGCGGAAAAGAATAGATTGATCGAGAATTTCCAGTGTAGAATCATTAGATTCATTGTGGAAGTAGGTTAATCTTAAATTGTATGTTCAGTTCTCGTCAAAGAGAACTCTCTACGGGCAGGCATAAGTAGTGTTCGTTCTCGTTGATCTCTGCTTCTTTAATATGGTTTGAGAACTTGGTCCAAGTCCTAACATAGTAAGAAAATAAACAGTAAATGGAGAGGTCACCGACTGGAACATGGCAGCAATAGATCCAATGGTCCACTCATTATAAGCGAGGCCAACCGAAGAGCAAGGAGCTAACTGAAACATTTGCTGATCCGAATTGCAGACCACACAACGACCTTCCTTTCGGACGCAACTTCCTCAAAACCACTTCTTGCTAACACTGAAAGCAACTATGAAAAACAATTCATGCGAATCAAATAGCAGCATTACTATGCTAATTTAGGTGGCCGTCAAGGGCTGGATTGCATTTGCTCTGCTTGTTGTCGATCAGACAGGAACACCTCGGTCGGAAATCTTCATAATCCTTTTAT
>SOPF01023600.1:0-61694 GCA_012979155.1 Hypericum perforatum | reverse complement strand
GAGGGAGATAGGGGAAGAGAGCGTGTCATTTTGATCAACCCTTACAACCAAACTATTATTGTCCAGGGCTCTTATGATTCAAGTAGTGGCCAGAACCAGAGTCATACTCCGATCGGCTCGTTGGGGGATTATTTTGTTGGACCTGGTCTGGATCTCTTACTACAGCATCTGGCTGAAAATGATCCTAACAGATATGGGACTCCACCTGCACAGAAGGAGGCCATCGAGGCTTTACCAACTGTGACGATCAAAGAGAACATACAGTGCCCAGTGTGCTTGGACGAATTCGAAGCTGGCGCCGAGGCAAAAGAAATGCCCTGTAAGCATAAATTCCACACCAGCTGTATAATGCCCTGGCTGGAGCTGCATAGCTCTTGCCCAGTTTGCAGGCATCAGTTGCCTGCTGATGAATCCAAGCTCGAACCCAGAAGGACGACAAGGGACACGAGTAACCCAAGGCAGGGTGACCACAACACTAATGATAGCAACGACAGTCCAGGGAATGCCACGGAGGAGGAAGACAGGGACGCACGAAATGGAAGTGGCCGGAGGTTTTCGATTTCCTGGCCTTTCGCTAGTCTTTTCTCTACTTCCTCAGCTAGTGGAAGCAATTCATCGGCCAGCTCGTCCTCATCATCCTCTAGTAATGTGCGTGGAAGTTCTTCCCAAACGGATGGAAACTGAGGAAGACATTATTGATTGGATGTTGCTTGAATTTGTATGCTTGCTGTGTAAATAGTATTACATATTCCTAAACGGTCTTTAGAACGAAATTCTGCTTTAAACTTTGACGCATCTGGCCCCTGTCTTTCAATAATACATGCATTTTGCATGTAACTTGTCTCTCTTTTAACAGTTTCAAATGGTTTGACCGTGAGGACCCTACGCGAGTGATGCAACTTAAGAGGGACGTGGAGGATCACTTGTATACTATACCCTTAGCTTCTTATGGTGTGATGTTCCTGCAATCTGCAAGACTTGTCTTCTGTCGACAGAATTGGGTTCAATCAACGTAATTGACCCCGAAAAATGGCAATCATCATGATCTATATTCAGTAGCAGAAGAGCAAAGATCCAAGAGAACACTACCATTTATGAGTAGAAGTTTGGCAAAACAAGGTTCACGACATCCATGAACCACAGAACGCTTGCCACAAAACAATAGACAAATAGTATGAGAAAGAGACGCAAAAACCGAGCTGGCCTGGGAGCCGGCGCGGGACAGTCTCTCGTTAAGGCAGATTCCATCGATGGATTACCAAGATGTCGATGGACCAAAAGCTTTTTGGGTTGCATTATTACTTGACTGTGATGATCTTGATAACTGAAGCAGTTCCTACACGGTGCAGAGCCACCACGGAATCTCCAGTCTTGCAGAGTCCCTTTCCCTTTGCATGACCAATAGCAAAGTGCAAAGCTTCTTCAGTAGTTTCTTCATGCGACGCTCTGGCAGATCCCGCGTACAAGACAGGGACCAATCCACGGAAAACAAGGCTGTGCCGCGCAGGAGCTTCGTCGCTGCATGACCAATCAAAAGAATCGGTCTTAATCTCAGGCACAACCACTGATAAAATGGGCATGGCAGGCCTGTACTTAGCCACCAGCTTTGCGGTGCTTCCTCCCCTTGTTAGGACCAGAATAAGAGACGCCTTAGCGACATTGGCTGATCTGACAGCGGAGGAAGCCAGGCTCTCCAACGGGCTCATGGGCACAGGCGAGTGTTCCATAATTCTCTTGAAGACATCTCCATAATGGAGAGTACTTTCTGCTTCTAAGCATATCTTAGCCATGGTCCGGACAGCTAGCTCGGGATAAGCTCCGGCTGCTGTCTCACCACTAAGCATGACACAATCAGTGCCATCGAGAACTGCATTAGCCACATCGGTGGCTTCCGCTCTGGTCGGCCGGGGAGACTTGATCATAGACTCCAACATCTGGGTCGCCGTGACAACTGGCTTCCCCTGGATGTTGCACTTATAAATCATGACCTTCTGTGCCAGGAAAATCTTCTCGATCGGGATCTCCATTCCAAGGTCGCCACGCGCCACCATGAATGCATCGGTGTTCGCCAAGATATCATCGAAATTCGCAACACCCTCTTGGTTCTCAACCTACCAATGGAATGCATTAACTAACTAAACTAAACTAAAAAGTGGTTACAAAACGCAGTTGAACATTAATATAACACGTCTAGAAACAAAACCTTGGACATGAGGAGGATGTTCTTGGCGTGGTCCCCGAGCAGCTTCCGGACCTGGACGAGGTCGGATCCCTTGCGAACAAACGAGAGGGCGATGATGTCGATCTTGTTGGGGACACCCCACCCCAATATATCATCCTTGTCCTTGTCCGTAAGCGTGGGGAGATCGACGATCACTCCGGGGAGATTCACATTCTTCCTCTCCCCGAGAACGGCAGAGTTCTCGCACCGGCACCTAACCAACCCCTTCTTCCGATCACACGAGAGGACAGTGAACGAGATGGTCCCATCCGCACACAAAATGACCATCCCGGGGCTGACGTCATGTGCCAGCTTCTTGTAGCTCATGGAGATGGTTCGAGAATCTCCCTTGAGGTCGTAGTCGGTGGAGATGGTGATCTCGCTTCCCTGGTTGAGTTGAACCGGCTTGGAGTCCTTGAGGAAGCCGGTTCGGATCTCGGGTCCCTTGGTGTCGAGCATGACGGCGCAGAGGATGCCGGTGTTGGACATGGCGGTGTGGAGGTTGTTGAGCGTCTCTTGGTGGTACTCGTGGGACCCGTGCGAGAAGTTGAAGCGTGCCACGTTCATCCCGGCGACGAGGAGCTTCTCCAGCATCGGAACCGACCTGCATGAGGGGCCAAGGGTGCATACGATCTTCGTCTTCGGCCTAATAACCGCCGCCGTCTTCTCGTCGGAGCTCGCCATCTCAATCCCCTAATTAATTAAATATAATTAATTAAGATCACTTCTGGGAACCCTAAATTATATTTTATTTTTCTTAATTCGTATTCTTATTCTTCTCCGGGATGTAATTGATTGATTGATTAATAGGGGAAAGCGGGAGGGAATAATAATAGGGACCGGCGGCGAGCGTGCGGTTTCTTGTTGTATTGATTTTGAAATGGTCAATCTTTCTTGGCAAAATACACATTACTACTTGTGGTTTTATCTATTTTGTTTTAGGAGCTGTGGTTTAAAATTAAGAAGATAATTTGGTTAACATGGTTTCCATAAATTATTCGCACACTGTCCTGGGCTATTCCTTTTAAGCATAAATTTTTTTGAGATTTAATTTTAATTTATAAGTTGTTTAATTTTTTAATGAGATCAGTTTTTAATTTTACTGAAAATATACCTTAAAACATATACATAATTATTAAAAAAATAAGCATAGCAATTGTCCCTGCAATATATAAAATGTCCCTCCCCCCTGTATGCTAGGGTAAGTAATTATCAAATGAGTAATTTTTTTAAGATAGACTTGGGTGACCATTTTAAAGAAAAATTAGTTGTAGTCTTCTTTCAATTTGCTTGTTTCCATTTGGCCAAATGTAGTTTCGTGGGGGTCATATTCTTACGAAAAGCCGAAAGGCGTATGCCCGCAAGGCATATTCCCTTAAAAAAACCAAAGGGGCATGGCATTATTGTTGATATTCTCGTTTTTGGAACTTTATTGTTGATACTTTTATCTCTCTCTTTTTGTCCCTTTTGATCTGTATAATGATCAAATCATTTTAATATTATGTTAAATTTTTTATATTTATCTCATAATTTTACAAATAAAATTTTCATTACTTGTGGAACTAACTCAAGTCTTTTTTCAAACATTATTGTTGATATGCTTAAGCAGGAAATATCTTTAAAAAAAGCACGAGAAATAAAAGGAGTGTTTTTTAAATAGTATAGAGGTTGGTAGCAGCGTCGGGCAAGGAGTTGTCGACGGAGACCACGAGCAGACTACGAACCGAGTGGGTCCCATCCGACCACACGATCTCCCCGAACACAAACCTCCTCCCCACGCCATCCACCCCGCGCTTCTTTCTCAGCGTCACGTAGTAGCTCATCTCGGGCTTGAAGCGGGTGAACACCATGACGCTTGGCCATACGCTCACCTCCACTCCGGTGGGCTCCACAACGCGGCTCAGCCAGTACACCGCCGCCCCCTTTCCCCCGACCTCACTCACCGTCCTCCTGATCGTTTCCGTCCCCCTCAGCCCGGCCACCGTGAGGGACGGGTAGTTGATGTCGGCGTTGGTGAGGTGCGCGTAGAAGGAGCAGGTGCTTGGCTCTCGGAGTGGCACGTGACGCTGCTTGTTGAGGTTGCAGAGGTAGATGAGGTGGTCGCGTGGTCCCATGTCGTAGACGAGCCCTGGGTCCATCGCTCGAGTGGGGTCCACCTGCCCCGCCCCGACGTCGAAAGCGTCTGCCTCTTTCCCTGACCCTCCGGCCTCGATCCCCTCCCCCTCGTTGTCCGTCGTCGAAGCTGCAACGTTATTTATACATATTATTTTAAGTCCATATATAAATACGAAAAATGAACACCAATTTCTTCTATGGATATTTGTTGTTGTGAATTTTTAAGTTTAGCCTATCGACTTAAATTTTCGGGGATTTAGACGGTTTTGTGTTTATTCTAGGGTAAATTACATATGGTCCCCTCAGGTTTGGTGTATTTAACGCTCGCCCCCTTGCTATTCTAAAATCGATTAAAAAACTCTCTTAGTTTGGCAAAATTGTACAATTCAGCCCCTCGTGCCAGAATCGAAAATTTTCTCCGGCGAGGAGGCACGCAAAATGACTATTATACCTTTTTATTAAAAATAAAAAATAAAAACTAAAAAACCTATCTCCTCCTTCTTCCTCCTCCTTCTCCTCCTCCTTCCTCTTCTAACCAAACAAACATATGCAATTCAGATTATTAAGAAATAGAGAAGAGAAGATTAAATCCACTTTAATTAATTAAACAAGACTCAAGACTCAAACTGCATCTCAACCCCTTCCTTTAATTAATTAATCCACTGGCATCGTGCAATTAATATCGATTTCTCTCTCCCCTAGCCATTGACATTGAAGCTGGAAACCCTAGAATTTGAATCTGAATAAAACTCCCAAATTCTAGTTAGCCAATCCAAATTCCTAATGCAATTGAAATTCGGCTCCCATGAAGATCCCTCTGTAAACAACTAGTAGTCTCAGTTTAAGATTTAATCATTAATTTTGCAACTTGTCTAAGAGCACGAGAATCAAAGAAAATTGGTAACGACTTCTCCTCCAGTTGTGTTATCCATGACCAAGGCTGACAAGAAAATTGTAAACGACTTGTGCAACTTTCGTCAAGCTTCTTCTAGGAGACGAAAGTGGTCTTGCCGGGCCGGAGCTCTACCGTGAATATCTACCCGTCACCCAGCTTGACGAAGGACGGCTTCACCCCGGAAGCCGACGTCGACGACTTCCCGCCGGAATTGAGAGGTTTTTAATTGGGGAGGGCCATTTGTTGGAAATCCTAATTGGATAGGGAGCAATTGAATTGGATTTTGGGGGTTTAGGGATGGAGAAAGTAGATTTCGGGATCCGGCTAACGGTTTAGGGAGGAGGAGGAGGGAGAGGAAGAGAAAGGAGGAGGAGAAAGAGGGAGGAAGAGGGAGGAGAGAGGAGGGAGGAGGAAGAGAAAAAAAAGGAGGAGAGAGGTTTTTAAGTTTTTTAATAGAAGGGTACAATAGTCATTTCTCGTGCCTTCTCGCCGGAGAAAATCCCTGATTCTGGCATGAAGGGCTGATTCGTACAATTTCGCCATACAAGAAGAGTTTTTTAATCGATTTTAGAATACTAAGAGGGCGAGCGTTAAATATCTCAAACCCGATGGGGTCAGATATAATTTACCCTTTATTCTATTATCAAATAAGATTTTTCCATATTCACAAGAGGCGACTTCTTAAAAAAAAAAGTAAGATTCGTTATTATCCTACCTAACAAAAAGTTGGTATTTCTATCGAGATTGTGTGTGTTATATGTATGTATGTATGTATATATATATGTATTGCATATACATGTATGTACCTGTGGTGATAAGGGCGGACCTAATGGCGGCGGGGGACCAGAGAGGGTGGGCGGACTTGAGGAGCGCGACCACACCGGAGACATGGGGGCACGACATGGAAGTTCCGGACTGGATGTTCCATTTGACGCGGCGGCCGTCGTTGTCCGCCGAAGTCGGAGGTGTCTTCCAAGGCCATGCGGCAAGTATGTTCTCCCCCGGGGCGCTTATGTCCGGCTGGTGTATACATTTAATATTTGATTGATATAATTATTACTCAGTTATATATATAATTTAGTAAATGTATCGATTACGTATACCTTAAGAATGTCGGGTGAGAGTGAGCTCGGTCCTCTCGACGAGAAGTAAGATACGACCGGTGCCTGCGATTTCCCGACTTCCGTTGTGCTCGGTGATATCCGAATTACTGGAAGCCTTCGAGTGGGTCGGATTCATCAATTTATTTTCGTAATTATGTAAAAGAAATACTATATATTAAAATGTAGATATGAAGTTAGTAATAATTTATGGTCTGTACTTGGAAAGGAGGCGGAGGTAGTTGAAAATGGTGGTGCCTTGATCAATATCGAAGAGTACGGTTGGGACGGTGGCCACGTTTGGGGTCTGTTGAGTGGGAGGGTGGACGAAGAGCAAAGCCAACCCATTAGCCAGCCTCACCGCCTCCTGAGCTATTTCTACGTCCTTCACCGGCCCTATGTTGGAGAAACAAAGGATTGCTTTCCCCGTCGCTGAAATATTCAACCAATAATCCGGCGCACACACCCTACATACAACACAAGCCAACTTGTCTTTTATATCAAAGTTTTTTGGGTTGGATTCGGACCTTTACGTATAAAATACATTATGATCGTTGTTTAGAATAAAATTAATTCATCTTATTAAGACAAAATAATTTGTCTAAGTATAATAAAATAGTTCATCAAATAAATCAATTAAGACAGCACAAAATCTGGTCCAGTTTGACGTTTGTTTGATGACTAGATTCTTACTGCCATTGTCTAGTTAGACAATACGGTAAATTAAAGACAAAGCCAGGCCGATTGTGGATGTTATTGGAGTGAAAATTAGTTTAGTGAGTTTATATTTAGTGGGAATGCTTACCCATCCCCAAAATATTGGGACGCGTACGCCATTTTCCCGTTGATTTCTTTGGGGATCAAACCTTGTCCCTGGAAAATCCGATGCATTATTAGAGAGAAACAATAATATAACCGTGCCACCAAAAATTAATTATATGTACCGAAGATAAACTAATAGCGCTAATAATATAAGCCCGCTAATTAATGATTCGGTGATACATTACGTTAAAACATAATTTGGGTATACTTGCAAGCTCTGGTGTATAAATCAAACCAATACTTTAGATAATTAATTACCTTAATCATGGAACCGCTAATCGAAACACATATATTTAGTATCTGTATTTTCGTATGAACATGAACAATGGATTCGATTACGTACGGAGATGGAGAAATTATTGTTGAGGTGAACGATAGTAGGGAAAGAGCGGTCGATGGAGGAAGAAGCCACACAGATGCCCCAAGGCGAGACGTTGCTGACCAGGGACGGGTCTGGCCCGTCGTTCCCGGCCGAAAACACGACCGTGACCCCGAGAAGCGCCGCGTGGAAGGACCCTATGGCTGCCTGTGACTCGAAAAGGGGCAGCAGCGGGGGAGCATCCCCGAAGGAGGCGGAAATGACGTTAACGCCATCATGCAGGGCGTCGTCGAAGGCTGCCATTATGTCAGCCTCCGAACACACCCCCGCGTAGTCTCGCCACCAGCACACCTTGTATACTGCCAGCCTCGCCCTCGGTGCCCCACCATGCGCGTTACCTATAAGCGCATATGGACTGTCAACTAATTTTAGGTAACCACAATATGATAATATGTGACAATGTGTTACACCAATTATATTGAAATGAGTGAAAGTGAAGTGTAAAAAAATGTTCCAACAAATGTTAAAGTTGCTTGAGTTGAAGGAATGCACCTTGAGCAAATCCGAAGAAGGAGACGTTGGCGACGAGGAAGCCGACAGCGGTAGAAGCAGTGTGTGTGCCGTGGCCGAGGTAGTCGCGAGGGGATCGGTACTCCGGGGAGGTGATCGGGCCGAAGTCGTGCTCGAACCCTTTAAGGTAGTAGCGGGCCCCGATTAGCTTCCGGTTGCACGCCGTTCTGGGGTCGAAGTCGTCCCCGCACACGCATTCACCCCTCCACCTTGATGGGATAGGGCCTAGCGGCTTATTGCACCCTCCTTCCTTGAAGCTCTCCGACTCTGGCCATACCCCTTGTCCACATTTTTCATGCATATATACACCCTCACGTCCGATCAGTACATGTCCTCTAATGAATTTATTTTGCTATGTTTAATATTAATATATTTAAATCCACATGTTTCAAACTAGAAATAGAACCAACAAGCACTTGGGTTGAGTGGTAAGGGCCTCATCCCAGCTTAACCAAAGTCTCGAGTTCAACTCTTGGAAACGCAGCAGTGTTAAAACTCTTGTTAAGAGAGCTATGCTACCCTTAGGGGTCCCACCCGACTCGAATCTGGAGTGTAGTCGACTCAGTGGAATCGGATACCAGATGATTTACACACAAAAAAAAAACTCGAAATAGAAGGTATATTATAGAAAATACCTGTGTCAAAGATGCCAACGATGACGTCTTCGCCGTAGGAGAGCTGCAAAGGAGTGGTGGTGGAGGAGTGAACGTGATGGTGATGATGATTTTCCAGTGAAGGAAGGCCCAAGAAATCCCAACTTCTGGTGGTGTGCAACTTCAATGTTTTGCTCTTAAACACTGATATCACTTCCCTATTCTCTGCACATTTTTATTATTGGGACCGATTATTTTATACTTTGAATCACATTATTTATTCCATTTTAGCTTATATTTTATTTTCAATTTCCAATTTTACTCACCACTCCATTATTGAAGCAACCTTGGTATTTTTTTACTAATTTATTAATCATTCCTGTTCATCTTAAAATTAATTTTTGACTGTTGGGTATCCTAATTATAAACTCCGATTTTCGGGGAAAAAAACGTATTTATATAAAAAGTGAAAGTGCATGATTCTGAACTGGCGAGAGTGGAAGCCTGAGTGGCATTCAGCTTAGCCGCAAATCCGGAGAAGCTGTGCTTGTAGCTATAGAGCATCGATCTCTTCATTTCAACCTCACTGTTAAGAAAATACCATATGTTAATTAATCAACAATATATGGTATCTGATTTGTTTACAATATCTATTAAAATGCATGCGAGTCATTGATAGGCATAGATATTAAGTATATAAGCAAATAATAAAAATATATTCTTCAATAATAAATTAATATAACAATGGTTGTTGATTGTACTAGTTAGTTGCTGAACCGTGTGCATTATTCATACGAAGAATTGATTAAATTGGTTACCTTTGAAATACATGAGATAGGAGTTGAAAATGAGAGATTGAAGTAAGGGAGGGATCACCATTTTGGATTTGACCCAAATACACAATGTAAACCTGCATGCCATTAAGAAAGAGGTGACATGCCATGAGTTTATTAAATAATTAATATTTTAATTAAGCTGTTAACGCTGGAAGTAAGTAGTTAAAAATAGAGTAAAATGCATACGTCCGAAGTGGAATCAACTGAGAGTGCGAGAGAGAGAAAAGATGAGGATAATAGGAATAGGCAGCCCCAAAATAGAGTTGACATGTTTCCTTCCATATCCAGGGATCGATCCCCACATGGCCCCCTTGGGGTTTTTATAAAGCACCACCTCCTTCGCTGCAACTTATATTATGGTCACAAATTTGATTATATTAAAGGTTAAGATCATCCATAATGGCGAGCGTGCGGTTCTCCGTTGGTGACATAGCGGGTTTCTATTAGTGTGATATGCGTAGAGCCTCAAGAGGAGCAAAGTTCGCTCTCGTGCCACGCTGGCGCTTCGTTCGCGTGGTGCTCCCTGATTGGTCTGCGTGATTTTTTTTCAATCCATTTAAAAAAAATTGAGAATTTTTTAAAAATTTTAAAAAAAATTTTGTGCCATTTTGCAATATTGTGTACGAAAGATTTTTTTTTTTAATAATTGTAAAATATTATTTGCATACAATAATCTAATTTATGTAATTAATTACAAGAAAAATGGAATATAGAGAGGAAAAAAAATTGTGGCTAAAAGCTTAAAATCCCCCTCAAAAGAATATTCTAGTGACCTAAAAAATTATGTAGCCACGAATCGTTTCAAAATTCTACAAATAGAAACTATTTTCATTTTATTTTTTCTTACCAATTCACAAACTCTCCTCTCATATTTTTATAATTCTTTCATATTTCTATAATTTCCTTTATTATATTTTAAAAACATGTGGATCATTTCATTTTAAGTTCAGACTCAAATATAATAGGCGATTCTGGTTTTAGTTCAGAAAATATTTTGCTTAACTATTTGCAACAATATTACGTCGATGCTGAAACCAATTTTGCGCATTATAAGATTGCAAAGAAGAAAAAGTAAGAGCGCTCTACTGCACGTCGAAGGCTTATATCCACAATGGACTATCTTTGTGAAGTCAATTATAGCTCTAACAACCTTGAAACTCAAGATGTGGAACGAACATTTGGAGTTCTATAAGCACATTTTGCATTCATCATAAATCCATATCTTCTTTGGAACCAACACCAAATGAGAAAAATTATGAAGGGATGTATCATATTGCATAATATGATAGTAAATGATGAAATATGCCATGTGTACACCAGAATAATTTCTTAATCACAACCCCGACATGAGTATTAGCTTCGTTAATACAAATTTAGGTACTCAACACATTTCTTTTCTAACAAATTATATGAGGACTGAAATAGAAATTCGCAATAGAGAAACTCACATCGCTCTAAGAAAAATCTAGATTGAGCATATTTGGTTAAGCATGTAATTTGTAATTATAAGTAATTTTGTATTTAAAAAATTTATTATTTTTGTTATGTCAAAATTAATTTTAACTTTTTTAAATTCATTAAAAATTATAGCCAAATTTAATACAGTTAACTGAATATTAAAAAAATAGAACTGACATAAAATATTGTAAACATTGTCATGGAAGAAAAAACTCAGTTAAAACGAACTGACCTCAACAAGAAAAAAAGAGCAGAATGGGAAATACCATAGTAGATGGTATAATATTTAAGTTGAACCAAATCGTGACTGATCCTCCAGCATTTCAGTTAATTGATGTGTTGTCTTCACTCGAACATCTCTTACATAGATATAGATATTCAAGTTCAGATAATAGATTAACGATTGTGTTTCGATTTGTGATTGGATTGTCACATTAAAACCAGCGTCAAAAAACGTTTGTTATTGCATTGTCAATACAAACATTTCCATCCACAATTTTTTTAGCAATACAAACATGCATGTGATTTTGATTCCTGAACAACCTTCTATTTAGTTTGAAGTAATCATGGCAAGAGTTGCCTACCACCATGTATTGTTTTCTTTCTCGTTTTTTTGTATTTGGATTCAAACTCGGTACGAAATCTGTTAGCTTTGATCTATCATATATTTTTTCAATAAATCTTAAGTTTAATCAATTGAGTTTAAATTTTTAGGGTTTATTTTTTTTCAAGCAAGATTTTTTCTTTTTTCTAAGCAATGAGATTTAAACAACTAATATATTAGAAAAAAATAGAATTCATTGTCGTTCTACCACCATATGTCGATTTTTACCTACCATATATTACCACACCCACCCACCACCTAAAAATATTAGTGTAACTAGTGTACAGTCACTACCATCTATATATACAATAGGTTCGTAGGTGGAATAACAACCCTCAGCCTGATCTAGCTTCTCGTCCTTCATCTATATATACATTGCATAGCATAGCATAGCATGTGAGGCTTCATCATTCCTGTACTCATCTAAATTTTCCGGCAGCTTCCGTCTCCTCCGGCAACTACTCTCTCTCATCTTCTCTACTTTCTCATTTTCTTTCGGCTAATACATGGAAACTTCTTACACTACATTTTGGATTAAATTGGCCATCGTTTAGAAACACAATATTATATCTAGGGCAAGTCTTAGCATCTTCATTTTCAAGTAAGGCTGCTAAGCATGTATGATGGTGCATACAGATGTTATTTACAAATATTTTTGTTTAGGACAAAAATCCCAATTCATTTTCCCCACAATATTATATATAAACGGTTTATGAAAAATAATATCCGTGCGATGTAAACGGGAACGTCGATATATCAATGATGTTTATAGGTCGTAGAAGCTGATCTACGAGCTGCTAAAATGATCGCTACCATCTGTTTTTGTGATGATCTATCCTTGGTAAAGTGAAATAGATTCTTATTTTAGATGGTAATTATAGTATGAATATATGTTCTGTTTTAGACGATGATTTTTAGTATATGTATTATTTGTGTTATATTGTGTGATATGATCGATTGTTCTCATGAATTGCGATTAACTTAAAAAAATGTGTAATTTATTAATATGAATGATCTAAATGAAATTACAAAAGTTTTTTTCAATATATTTTAACATGATATTTTTAGATTTAAAATAATAGATTGAACGTACCATTGCTCCAAGAATAAATTATCAAAGGTGATGATCAAACCTAGATAGCTAGCTACTCAAATATATGTATCCACTAGTTAGAGGCGTGAAAAGATTGCGTAAGCTTCGGGGCTTGAACATTGATGAGGCGTAATCACCAAATTATACTCGAAACCCTTGGAAACTACGCCGCCCCTTCTTCCACCTTCCAAATCCAATCTCATGTCATTTATTGTTGTAACTTTTTTTTGAAATAGGCAGACTTTATTAATAATAATAATAATAATTACAAAATATAAAGATCGTAGAATTCCTCCTTGTAATTATGAAATTACAACGACATCTCTAGTAAAATTCTGTAGCCGTAAAATATGATCGAGAAAAAAACCCACTTACAAATATTTATCATTGTAATTGTAAATCATTCCAAGAGAGAACTTATATAGTTTCAGCTTGGTACATCTCTTGTAATTAAATTAATAGTATTCTGATACGTATTGTTTTTCTTATGAACAGTTCCGTATACACATGCGTTGGATGAATATATATGGGGAAAATTACCCTCAGGCCCTTCGGGTTTGCGAAAATTCGTGTTTTAGCCCCCCTTTTTTTTTATTATCATTCAACCCTTGAATCTTATCAAAAGTGTATAATTTAGCCCCTGTCGCCGGAATCCAGCGATTTCTCCGGCGAAATAGCACCTAAGATTACTAAAATGCCCTTATCTTAAAAAACAAATTAAACTCATTTAAAAAATGGAACCATCTTCTTCCTCGGACAACTCCCGTCTCTCTCCATCTTCTTCCTCAAAATTTTAACCATTAAATCATTTAACCAAACATCAAAAAGTTAGTAGCAATTCACTGGCCAAAATCCCTTCCAGGACACCCAGACCCGATCCGGCCACGACATCCAGCAAGTAATACCGGCCGAGGAGAACCCTAGATGAAGAGGTCATGGCCGCCCACGCGAAAACCGAGGCGACCACAATCTCCACTGCCTTCTCCTTGTCCCCTTCGGCAATCCAATCCCGAATATTCTCGTCGGCTCCTAGGGCCGCCCGGACGGAGGCCGAGGAGAGGGAAACCAGAGAGGCGACAAAGAAGACGTGGGAGGCGTGGCCGCTGGGGAAGGAGAAGTGGTCGGTGGAGACAGCGGGGGACATGGAGGGGTTGTAGGGAGGTCGTCCGCGGCGGACAAGGAGCTTAACGGGGTCGACGACTGCGAGATCAAGGAGGAGGTCGAGGATGAGCGGGGAGAGGAGGGGGAGGAGCGGGCGGGATATCGGGGAGAAGGCTGCCGTGAGGGCGAGCGGGAAGAAGAGGCGGAAGTCGGCAGAGAGCTCCAGGACGAGGAGGATCGACGCCGGCGTCTAGGTTGATGAGGTTAGGGTGGGCGGAGGGAGCGATTGGGAAGATCGGGGCTGGTTTTGGATTTTGGGGAAGACGAGGGGTGGAAGAGAGATTGGGGAGATCGGGGCTGGTTTGTTTTTTTTAAAAAAAAGATTTTAAATCATTTTTGTAAGACAAATGGTATTTGTGTAATCTTAGGTGCCATTTCGCCGGAGAAATTGCCGGATTCCGGCGACAGGGGCTAAATTATACACTTTTGACAAGATTCAAGGGTTGAATGATAATAAAAAAAAATAAGGGGGCTGAAACACGAATTTCTGCAAACCCGATGGGCCTGAGGGTAATTTTCTCATACATATATTCAGGAACTAATAAAGTTAAGGCGATGGGCCGATATATCAATTGGGCCATTTCTGGCAGTAGTGGGTCTCTCGATTTTCGCACAATGTATGGTACCATATTTTCACCCCAAAAAAATGTTGAATACTTTGCTTTAAAACCATGTATACTTCTGCCTCACGTGGGATAATTTTAGTTTCCTGTGGATCAGCCGACTAAGTTATTGCCACACCAGGTTAGCTAGCTTTTTTGTCCTCCTCCTTCCCCCGGACTGGCTCTCAAGTTTAAACTTTACTGCCTTGCCCACTTCCGGGATTCTGGATTTCATGTGCTCATCTTGGAATCTTTGTCTTTAACCCAAAAAAAATTTGAAATATGATATCGCGATCCTGTGTGGTCCGCCAAATCAAACCCCTATGAAAGACGACATGTTCATATCCAACGCAGAAGATCATTAGTTGATTAAACTCAGTCAATTGTACAGAAAGATGACTAACATCCCGCAAGCAATGCAAAATTTGTACTCTTCAACATCACAGGTCCAAATTCGATTAGGTGAACATAGTTTGTTTTAATTGCTAAATTTGGTTCTCTTAACACTGTTGTCTCACTCAAATAATCAAATTCGAGATTTGCTTAAACTAAAATAAATTTATCATTAGTTGATCTAAATGTTTGTTGGTTAAGATATACTTTAAATATTTTTATTTAAGATATGTCTTGTTCACTCGTAACAGTGAAGGGTATATGAACCTTCCTCACAATGTGATGCAGAAAGACGAGGATCTCCACCCTGACGTACTCGCCCCCCAATGGGACGTAAGAGTACGGAGTATGCCTCTCTTCAAACCTCGAAGGCTCGAACCACTCCGGACAGAGTTATATAGCACGTGCTGTTTTACAGGGTACAACACAGACCTTGCAACCTTTAGGGATGGTGTAGCATGCGAACTTGAAGTCAGCGAGAGCTTGTCTGAACGCGCCACTTGCAGGCGGTAATATCGTGGCCGGCGAAGAAGAAAACCAACGTGTTATCGACGATCCCGTCTCGGAAAGGAGCCTGCCATCATCATCCACTTGAGTGACAAGCAGATGGGATAGAATGTCGATGTGATGTTAAGTGACCATGTCCATCCTCTCCAAGTACCTTCTCAGAGGATCCGGGTTAAGAAACGACACGAGAGCGCCTCTCATGGCCTTGGCCTCGTCCCCGACCACGTTAAGCAGGCCAACAGGCGTTGACCAGCCTGTCCTCGTTGCTGAACAAGAACTTGTTCCGGGCCGGCCCGCAGAAGACCACGATATGCTGGCCGATGAGCGAGGTCTTCAACACCTATGAGCCGTACCTCTCCGTCCTCTCCCTTGTGAACTTTTCGGGCTTCCCTTGCTACCCCGTGTGGACGAAGGCGATGATCTCTCCGATGAGCAGCCATCCGAGGCTTCCCGGAGCCAAATTCGGGTCAGGTAAGACTGTCTTTGAGTGCCGTGAGTGAAGCCACAAGGAACAAGGTAACTATGACCAGCAGTAGCAGCATTGCCAATGTTTTCCATCGACGTTTGTATGTGCGTAGATGATGATATATTATGTGAGTGTGTAACTTTTGTGGTGTTACGACTCCATATATTAAATAATTAACAACCCAATTCGAGACTTAACTTAAGCGAGGAGAAGCCTTTACCACTCCACCCCAACGGTTGTTGGTAGTATAACCATTGTTTGACGAGTTAACTAGTAGTACGTCACCATGAAAAAAGAAAAAGCTAAATTTTGATTATTTTAATTCATTATCATATTTTAGCCCTAACTGCCTAATCATACAAACATACAAATAAGCTGAATCCTTGTCAAGCAAGAGCAAACCAGAGTTGAATGATCGCATCTTGTTAACCACGCCTCTCTTGTTAATTATAGTTTTTTAAGAGAACTATATGAAATAATTCTAGACCGACAATACAAAATGGTGAATGAAAGACTAAAAAAAATTGGTAAATGAAAAAAAATATACTAAACTAGTAGGTGTTGGGAAATAACATGCATGGTATAGGAGAAATAACCTCCTACAGGGTCTCCTTCCATAAGGCAGACAAACGAATGATCCAAACCGGTCAGTAGCCAACTACGACGGAGCCACCACAAGATGAAGGTTGGTTCTCATCGGGATCGGTTACTCGTTTGGCTTCGACATCCAAGTGTAGCCTCCAACATGGTACCAAGCAGATTGACTCGACGAAAGCTACAGAATTGTACAAAGGATAGCCGAAAGAAGGCAGCTCGGAAACCGGTTTTCCCCGGCATGCTTGTAAGAGGAACAAGGACTAGGAGTCCGCTGTCTGTCGTTGCTCGGTTTTCTGTACTTGTACTATATAGCAAAGTAACACTTCCATTTCTGCAATGGAATCTCTATTCTGATATTTTTTTAAAAGCAAGTTTTGAAATTATGAGGAACTTTTTTCAGGTGAACATGGGTTCTGCAGAAGGGAGTATTTCCAGCTCAAAAGATCCCATTTTTGCCATCAATATATGAATAATCAACGAAGGAGTACTAAGATCTTACAATCAGATACTCAATATCAAGTTCCTAAAGAGAATCTGCAATGACAAAGTAGAAAGGGATGAAGATCTTTCATTTGAACCCACACGAGCAGCATAAAGTTCGCTACTGAAGGGAGCAGATACCCCTCGCCTTGTCCAATTGGCTATGTTTAAATGCAAAGGGGCCTCCGTGCGTCACAAAATTGCACAGAGGCATGTCCTATTGCCGTGAAATCCACTTCCCACGTCTTCTCTTTCGCTTTAAGCAGCAACGCGTGCGAATGAAAAACAATAAGACGGTTAGATTATGAACATATTTTGCTTGTAGATCAACGTTTATGCAAATTACTCCTTCGGTTATTACAATGTGTGCTATCCAATCTCATTCTCGACAAGATACATTCACAAAGGGACGGACACAGCAAGCATAAAACAGAGGAGGAGGCAACAAAAGGGAGAAACGGTTTCTACCTGGACTCGAATTCCCTGACCTCAGCAAGTTGCTTCCCAATGACATCCACCCACTGCACTCTCTTGCTCGTCTTCTCAACCTCCGGGGAGCCATGTCTCTTGATGCTGCTTTTGAGGCAATTATGATCGGCATTGGAATGCTTTCCATTTACCCGTGCAGCACTCTCTCCCTTGATCCCCTGAGTCGTGCAGGCGCTACGACTGGTCTCAGGATCCGTGCTAATATCCGAAGAGGCATAGCTTGTAGCCGAGGCAGAAGGCGCGCTCTCCAACCTGAGAGGACCGGGCGTGTATATGCTTGAAGAAGGCTTGCAGAAGCTGCAGAACAAGACCCTCATCAAACTATCCGAACACAGAAGAGGCAAATTCTACCCAATGGATTTAACTGTATATTCCGAGCTAAGGTGCATTATTAATGAAGAGAGTAGCCAAAGAAAGAAACCACTTTTTTAGTGACTTGTGTGTGGTAAGATGATGAGTAGATGAAGGCTATCATTCCTTAAGAGAGACAAGGAAAGAAAGGTGTTTTACTCACCCACTTAAGTTCTGTCTGCTAAAGCAAAGTAATAAGTCCGCGGCACACGATCCTTACTTTTTCATCCTACCAAACCATCTATTAAAAAAATCCCCACTTGTTAATTTCGTCTTCTGTTTTTGCCTTTGGCCAGTTTACTGATACTATTTGGACATGCACTGAGAATTGGTATAATGTAATTACATATATCGTATTAAAAGTTGACAGGAAAATTTATTTAATAGCCACAGTTAAAAATGAATTGGCTTTTAGCTTATACATATATTCTATAATATAGTATCCCATACACTTGATTTTATTCCAGACGCAATGCTACTTTTGTTGTTGGTTGGCGGGACCCATGCAATCAATAGAAACAAAACAACACAACACAAACAAAACAGGGCTTGTTTACTTTTCTGATCCAAGCTCCGAAGCATCAAGCTACAGTATCATCAAACTCAAGTAGTAAATAAATAACATCACTAATTGTTCCAACTTAATTAAAGTTTTCACGATCGAGTATTAAGAATTATGTTAAAATTTGGTAGGAAACAATTTGTTGTGTTTGTGATGAGATTAGCTCGAACCCATATTTGACTACCGTATGATTCAGACCAAAACAAGGAAAAACGTACACATCTGTAACCTTATTTTCTTAGAATCCGTTGTTCATCGGATGCCACAAGTTACGGAGGACAAGCGCATGCCCCAATGTGTTTCGACACTCATTTAACTCTGTCTAAAAGGAAAGACAGGCTTGTACTAAATCATTAGATAACAAGATCTTAGCTGCTACATTTTTTTAGGAACGTGCATGCCTTTATGATCAAAATCCTACTTGTGCAGTACTTTGATTCTAGAAACAAGAGGGACCCGGAATCCGGAACTACCGGAGAACCTTGAGAATAGGAAACGGAATAATGATGTGTCTTACGTCGGCCGAAGTCTGTCAGCGGCATTACAAGCCTGTGTCAACCTCGGCGGTCCGGCCGAAACTGAGTCAGTCCGGATCATTGCTTAAACAAGTCAGGGTAAAGATAGGAACACAGGTCAAAGATTTGAATCAGTACAAATTTGGCAGATAGTCTGTATGAAACAAAGTTGCAGCATCTATCAATAATAGTATGAAAGAATCTGGTCTATGTAAAAGACATTTTCTGTCTTGTGGAAAGAAAAACACAAAGATACACCTGTTAGGGGATTGGATACTCCGAAGGTTATATATACCGGTGAGCTTAAGGAGGAGGAGATTGTTTACCTCGCTTCTGGTGATGTATGTTTGTCGTACAGACTATAGAGAGTGAAGGACAAGACGAGGGACAGAGGAAGAAGACAGGAAGGAAAGTACTTATGTTATTTCTTTTATGATGATCAATACACTTACATGATTCAAATAGGATTCGAACTACTGAAAAAGACATAAGAAATACTATAAATAATAGGAAGGCTAAAGGCGAATACTAAATACTACTAGGACTCCTAATACGAGTCGACTGCCGAAAAGAGTTTTGAACTAGGAAGATTATTCATGTACTGGAAACTTGCTGAAGCCTATCTATCTACATCACCATCGAAATAATAAACTTGGGTTGCATCTCCCACCAGACCAAAGTATCGTAAATCATTATCCCTAACCCTTTCATAAAAGTATAACTCATCTTTCATCAAGCATCCCTCAATCACTACAGCAAGTATCCTGTAGTGGGGCATGGACCTTGTGGGTCAATGTAGCATATATCTATGTTCCGTGTGTCATGTTCGTATTGTGTGATTGTTATTGATTATGTCACGTTGACAGCACCCAATCCAACTCTGTCGTAGTGTAGATTATATTACGGAACATGCATGCCTACCATATACGGTAGTCCACCGTTTCTATACTACATTTTTTTCTTAGAACATGCATGCTGCAGCTAGCAAACCTTGTTTAAACGAGTCTCCTTAATAAATTTTACGTTTTTAATATTTTAACCAAGAGTTGACCAACCCATAGTAGATAAGAGTCGGTTTGGAGTTTGAAAAGGTCCCATTGGCCCATTGCAGGCGAAGAAACCAACAGTAGAACAGATGGATTTGTTGAGAGAAGTGGGGGTTTGTTTGTACAACAAGAGCAGGAGAAGGAGGACTGAACCTTAATTGATAAACTCAAACACGTATCACCAGAACAAAAGAAGAGGAGGAGAAGTGAAGCCGAATTATTCGTTCACTCTCCCGTTCTTGATCTCCTTGGTCCGAAGCTCCTTGATCTGCTGGGGGTGAGCCACTTCCCCAACCGAGGGGGTCGAACCAGAGGCCTCCCGGGTTACCCCACGTCTGTCCCCGTGAGCTTGTTTCTGGGGGGAAGATGACCAGCTTTTGTTGCTCCGGTCCCCACAACCAGTGCTGGGAGCTGCATCACCATATATATATTACTTGGGGATTACTCTTTGTACTTGCATACACAAATAAATCCACACAGTCTAATAATGTCTACACATGACATGCACTAATAGACTTGACTTTCGCATAATACCACAAAACACAAATTGTTCACCCCAAAGCAAGCACATAAATCAAAGTAACAGAGTTGATATAGCTTCACGAGTATTCACACATAAACCTAGATCAATATGGTCATTACTTTCCAAACACTGCCATGCAGTTTCGAGCAAAATCAAAAATAAATATTGCTCAAAACCCACCACACACACATTATTATAGTTACGTCTCTAGCTTATAGTAAGTAAGTAAAACTTTAAAGTATTGAGTTCTTCTTGCCTTGGGGGAGAGGGCAACGCCAGAAATGGCAGAAGAAGCACAAGAAGAGACCATATGTAGATCAATCAATCTGATGATACTTTTCCTTGCGAAGCACCAAGCAATGTACCTTTGTGTACTTATATTAAGTCAGGAAATCGAAGTACAATTAATTGAATAGAAACGAGTATCCACAACGGACATATTCCTTCTCACCCACAATCCATGTCCTATTATAAGCGTAACGTCTGATCTAGATATCCATCTATTGTACTAAATCGAGTACGATAATTCGAATTCGAAATCGATAAAATGTAAACAATAAATATAATAACGGGTTGTGGGTTAGGGTTAGAGTTAGGTGGGTAGCTCGGGATCTGGGGAGGTGTAGTTGATGGGGATGAGACGGGTGCCTTGGCCCAGCAATTGGGTGCATCCCATTTGGCATCCTCTCTCGCACGACGCCGTGTTGGCCTCTGTGATCCCCATGCATATCACCATGCATTCCGACAAGCAACTACTCCCTGTCTCCGCAACCACCACCACCGCCCACGCACATACCATTACCAACACCCCCACATCCCAAAATACCCTCCTCGTCGCTGATCTCATCGTCTCCCCTATTACTTTTTTATGTCGTCGTCTTCTTTTGATTAATGTCGGGAAGGAATGTAAGAAAGATTCTCGTTTTTCTACCTCCTTTTCTTGATTTGGGCTTTCTCGTATTATGGGCTCCGACTTTGTTTATCGGCCACACGCTTTATTTTGTTTTTTAATGCTCGTTATTCGGTCCGTAAGTTCGACTAATTAAGGTTTAGAGTTAGACAAGACCTTTAAAAATGAAAAAAATATATATTTTAATAAATAATTAACTAGTTGATCTAAGTACTTGTTGATAAGCTCGACATTGTTTGACTCCACAAAAAGCAACAATTCTAATGGCATTTCTTCTAAGGAAGCTAGAAATCACGTCGCCTAAGATGAATGCAGTAGTAGTTCTTCTAGGGTTTTTAATTGCAAGTATAAATGTTTAAGACGAGGAACTTTAAATAGAGATCTTCTCTACAGAGATATGGCAAGCCATCGCGACTGGCCACTTTTGCGAGAAAGGTATGTCAAAAATTCTCCATCTAATAAAAAAAAATTGGAAAGTTCGATTCCCCTTGATTTGTTCCTGTGTGAGTGGTATCCTTGCTCTTCGTGGTGTATATTTGATTTTTCTTAGTTCACCTAGGGCTTCTTGGTTTGACTATTTTGGTGATATTTTAGTATACGTTTCAAATAATATTTATTTATGTGTCACTTATAATAGTCATTATATGCAACATTTGAAACACGTTCGTGATTTTTTGATGAAATATAATTTTTAATTAATGTATTTCTAAAAATTCAAATCAAATTATATTATTTCATGGCACTGACATTATTCTACAGTGAGATTATAGCTATAACTAGTCTATTCGAGGGCTCTTTTTTGTTTGACAAGTACTAAATAGGACTACTTGTTTAATAGGTAATTATGATGTTTTCTTTGCCCTAACACAACTAACTAGAGAATGTCGGTTGATAATTGAAAACTAATAATAACAATGATGGTAAAAAGAATAATAATTCCTTTTTTCCAACAGTTAGTAACATGTTTTTCTCTATAATATAGCTTCTCAGTCCAATAATCTGCGTGAAGAATATGATTGTCAAGGTCTTACCTCTATAATTGAAAGGGATACAACTGTAAAGTGATTCGAATAGATAGATGTCTAAGAAAAGAAATGTAACTTTTTGACCAACCATTCCTAAAGAAAGTAAAAGGATGTATCTTTGTACCTGTGGCACCCATTAAAGGACCTTTCTTTCCTTTCCACGCAATCATTTGGTGGCCATGGTCGATCGAGGAACTCCGATGGTGCTAAAATACAATGCATCACGTTAATAATGCATTTTCTTTTGTATAATTTCTCATATTCAAAATTGAGTATTATTATCAAACCTATGAATATTGTATGTGTGATGTTAGAACTCAACGAGAGGTTAATGGGTAAAGCCAACCGAGGATGAACAAGTCAACGGTAAGCTTGTAAAGGGAAAGGATGAACCATAACGAAGCTAGGGCTCCTTCAATTAAGCACCAATCAGGGCCACGATAGGTGCCGGGGATTTATATCTCCTTGGTCAAATCGTAGAATATCTATTTTGCTGTCCTTTTTTAAAATTTTGGTCTACGGTGGAAACTCTAATTTCGGCTTTAGTAATTTTAGAGTATAATTTTTAATCGACTAACAAAACAAAGGGTGGCAAAACACGAATATGTCAAACGATAGAAGAGTGAAAATGGTCAAACTTGTGAATCATTCTGGCGTACGTGCCTCTTAAATTATTCTCCTTTTTACAATTAGTTAGATATAAAAATAATAATTTATCATAAAAGAAATGTAAACTATAAACATAAAAGCAGAAAATATTTGAATTTTTATCAGATATAAAGCAAACCCTAGATCGCATAGAACTTTTTGGGTTACCCGTATTCAACAACCTTACGGGTGAACCCATGTGCCACGCGGATCTCACTCGTACCCTACCGAGTCAGCCCACACCCACTTGGAATTGTGATTTTCAACCCAGCCAGATTGACGGCGTTTAATTATTTTTTTGTGAAGTGTGTTTTGCTTGGATCAGTTATAGTATGTAGGGAGAGTTCGGTACGGTGTGGTACGGTACGGTATGTGGTATGCGATATGCTCGGTTTTTTTTAGTATGTATGATCTAAGGTTCGGATGAATCTTGTTGTCAATCCCGTTTATGTTATGTTGATGACTAATTTGTCTAGAATATAAACATTATTTGAGTGCATCTTTTACTCGTTAACATTAAGTTGTCATATTTAATATGATTCAGTATTCGTTAGTAAACTATAATTAAGGCCCATGTCCAACATGTGACGTGTTGCCTTTTTACTGGTCGGGACGTTGGGTGAGTACGTAGACTATAATTTTGAACTCGTGACACTATGCTCTGTACATACATTACATTATATTACATTACATAGTATAAGATTACTCTTAATCTCTTATACATAGTATGGAATGGACGTCGTAACAAATTGCATGTTGCCTTCCCCTTTTTTACCCCACCCCAACTAATTAATTGTTTTTCTTTCTCTAAAAATTCATCAAAAGGACATTAAAAATTACAGATAATATCAATCATAAGCAAGATGATAAACATTAGCTGTATCAAACAACAAAATGTCATCAAAATAGTCGATTAAAAAAATATGAGGATGATTAAAAAACAAATATACACTAAACATACACACAAAAAACAAAAACACTATCATGCAAGAACAAATCATAAAAAATCAAAACACCAAAAAGCGTTCAAATCTCAAACTGCATCCTTAATCAGATAAAAAAAATTCAAAATATTCTCCACCTAAATTTTTTTTTTCACTATGCCACGTCTCAACATTACAAACCTATTAACTTTATTTTGTCAAATATACATGGTATTCAAATATTTTTTTTTATTTAGGCAATTCAAAGTTAGAATAATACAATGCTATAAAGGATAGACACATTATATTTCACCACACCACCACCCATCTCAAAAAGCAAGGGCTTTCTATAGATTCTTGTGACCCCCAAGCACATTTTACTATTTGAGTGAGAGAGAGAGAGAGAGGGGTTTAAATGAGAGCGGGGAGAGAAAGGGACAAGACAAGGAGGGTGAGGTTAGAGAGAGAGAGAGAGAGTGTGTGTGTGATTTTAACTGGCAAGTTTGTTTTCTTGTATCGAGGGAGCAGAATAAGGAGCTTAGTTTTTAAGTTTTAAAAACCAACTTAACTTAAAAAAACTAAGTTGGGAAAAATAGTGAGAGAAAAAAAGGGCTGGACCTCTTGTCCTTGCAATGGTAGCTACTGCTTGAAGCAGTGGCAGCAGCTAGCTGGCCGGTCGTTTCTCGTGGTGGATGAAGATGGGGATGGCGTATTTTAGCAGGGCGTTGGGTCTATCGCTTCTTTGCTTGTTGTGGCTATCGTGCGCGTCGGCGAGAGTGGACGGAGGTTCAAGGCAGAAGCTTGAAGTAGAGAGGCACTTGAAGCGTTTCAACAAGCCCCCTCTCAAGTCCATCCAGGTCCCCTCCCTCCCTCTCTCCCTCTCTCCCTCTCTCTCTCTCTCTATCTTAAATGGGTCAGTTATTATGTCGGTAGAGCGGTGGTCCGACGTGGCTCGAACCCGGATTAGTTGATAATAGATGTTCATGTTCCGGATAGATTTGAGGAAGAAAAAGATGCAAGTTCGTTCCTTTTAATCATTTCCCCCATTATGTGGTGAAAAATCTTTTTTTTTTTGTGTGAAGTAAACTAATTTCTTTTATTATTGTGTCTCTCTCTCTCTCTATGCTTTCTGTTTTTGGAGAAAAGGAGAGAAATGATTTCCAGATATCCTATCCCATTCCCATTATGTTTGCCTTTTTGGTACTGATTGCTTGTTCTACTGTTAATAATTATAGTGCATTTTGTGCATAACAATGAAGTGTTTTTTTTTTCTGTGTAAAGATTGGATTTTTAACATCCTTGTTCTATAAACTTAGTTGGCTATTGTGGCTATGTGCAGAGCCCAGATGGAGACATAATAGACTGTGTGCCAATATCTCACCAGCCAGCGTTTGATCATCCTTTCCTCAAAGATCACAAGATCCAGGTCCATTTTCGTGTTTCTCTTTCGTATTTTCTTGTCTGAAATTGTTTTCGTGCTGCTTCGCTGAGGGAGAAGCTTTGTGTTCTCTTGGTTTGATTCTTACCAGATGAGGCCTAGCTACCATCCGGAAGGCCTGTTTGATGAAAACAAGGTGTCGAGGGAGTCGAAACCGCAGTCCCAGCTGTGGCATTCCAATGGCAGATGCACTGAGGGCACCGTACCAATTAGGAGGACCAAGGAGGAGGATGTTCTAAGGGCCAGTTCAGCGAAGAGGTACGGCAGGAAGAAGCACAGGAGCATCCCCAAGCCGAGGTCTGCTGATCCTGACCTTGTCAACGAAAGCGGTCATCAGGTAGAATAAGCAATATGCTTTTGGTAAACCTTTGTTAAAGGGGTTTTTTAAGTGGCTTTTGTGCCATTTGCTTTCTTGATTACGCTATCTTAATTAGTCTCATCTCTTTTGAAGTTCCACTTTATCCTTCTTTTCTCCACTGACCCTTTGTTCTTTTGGCTTTTTATCTTTGTTTGATTAAATCAGCATGCAATAGCTTATGTGGAAGGGGACAAGTACTACGGTGCAAAAGCAACAATGAATGTATGGGAACCCAAAATAGAACAGCCTAATGAGTTCAGCCTTTCCCAGCTATGGATTCTAGGTGGTTCCTTTGGAGAAGATCTTAACAGCATTGAAGCTGGTTGGCAGGTACATATTTTATTGCAGCCATTATCCCTGTCTGACCCTTTGAGTTTGACTATAAATAATTGAGCTAATAATAACAATGCTGAATAATTTGGACACAGGTCAGCCCAGATCTATATGGTGATAACAACACTAGGCTATTCACCTACTGGACTGTAAGCCTCGTTCATTTTGCATTTATACAAATTACTAATTTGTCAATGCCATGTGATGATAATTATTCGCTTGTGTGAACTTGACAGAGCGACGCATATCAAGCCACCGGATGCTACAATTTGCTGTGCTCGGGCTTTATTCAAATCAACAGTGAGATAGCAATGGGAGCTAGCATCTCACCTGTCTCTGCCTACCGCAACTCCCAGTATGATATCAGCATTCTCATCTGGAAGGTAACCTTTCAGTTGATTCCCTTTTCACTTGATACTTGTTTGTTCAGAACCAACTTAATAGCTGCTGTATGGTTGCCTAATTACCAAGTTTGTTGAACTTGTTCAACTTTATCACGAGGGCCTTAACAAAGGGTTGTTCATTGTTGTCTAGTGGAGTTATTCAAAATGCATGATCATTGGTATTGTTGATATGTTACCATCAGCACCTTGTGTGCAAATATTATATGGTGTTGTGTGTGTCGGAAGAAGTATCATTGCCCGAAAGATGTGAACTTGGACATTCAGTAGGTTGGAAGTCGGAAACTTTATCAATCCCGGATGATCATATTCAATAAGGTGCAATCTTTGTTGAGATTGAGGTTAAAAATGCAATTGCAGGATCCGAATGAGGGACATTGGTGGATGCAGTTCGGAAACGACTACGTGATGGGGTACTGGCCATCCTTTCTCTTCTCATACCTGGCGGACAGTGCGTCGATGATCGAGTGGGGAGGGGAGGTGGTGAACTCAGAGCCCGAGGGGAAGCACACGAGCACCCAGATGGGAAGCGGGCACTTCCCGGAGGAGGGGTTCAGCAAGTCGAGCTACTTCAGGAACATCCAGGTGGTGGATGAGTCCAACAACCTCAAGGCTCCAAAGGGGATTGGGACCTTTACCGAGCAGTCAAACTGCTACGATGTCCAGACAGGGAATAATGGAGATTGGGGGCACTTCTTTTACTATGGTGGTCCTGGCAGGAATGCTAATTGCGCTTGACATCATCATCTGACCAAAGCAACGCCAATGGTCATGTCTCCTTAGTCTAATGTAATATTCATTCTGCCTCTTTTCTTTCTATTGTATGATCTATTTTCTTATATTTTATTTTACTGGTAGGTTGAGTAGAAAATTGTGACTTCGAGTTTTTTGCTCTTTTTTTAAACTACAGCTTCTTCTTCTCTCTCCATGTAAGTGGTTTGGGGATGGGCCCATGTTTCTCAAAAAAGTTGAAAGTAACATGAGGCCTTTGGTTCAAAAAACTCTGTCTCTATCCATTGTAGTGTTATTTCTGTTGCAGCATTTCATTCATATTAGATTCGTGTATTAAATTGAGGGAAAAGAGGTGTTTACCTTCTTTCACATAGGAGGGTATAAGATTCTTTGGTAGGTGGTGCATGTGAGTGGATAACAGATGTACACAGCCTTTTCTGCTCCATTAAGCTTTTTGTAGTGACCCTCCACTTGACATTGTCCCTACTTCCGTCCTCCTTTATGCAACACTTGTTTTATTAGCGAAGTAAAATGGAAATTCACCTAAAAAAAATGTCTGGTTCAATCCTGAAAATGAACAACAGGTTACAGGTGCACCCTTGTGATAGTTTAACCAAGGAAAAAAAAACAAAGAAAATGCACATGATTTGGGTATCTGGAAATAACTTTAACCTAGAAGGTGACTGAGACCCCGGGGCTACACCTTGGTGGCGAGTCATTTATCATTCTTTTTTTAAATGTAGTCAGTGTCATTATTCATTCATCTTTAGGGAAGACAAAAGTCCACCTTTCAAATTATGCACCCAATAAAAATTTCACAACTTTGAAATTCCCCCTTCGACTCACTCTGTCACTCACCTCCCCACTATTTTATTTCCAATAACTTTGACCCACTAGACTACTTGCCAACTTGACCCCTGGTGGAAATTAAACAAAACCACAACCCAACTGGGGTTAATTAATTAAATAGAAAAGAAGAGCCGATTTCGCTCGTTTTGTATTGTTCCTGACTTCCTGGTACATAGTAGAGCAAAACTAAATACCACCACGTTCTAACAAAACCCCTTCTGCTTCTTACATCATTTACTTGCACAAATCAGTAGTAGGAAGGACGGATTACGTCAACTCCCGAGAAATACCACGTGACCAAAAGGGTTACACTATTGTGTCCATTTTCACAAAAGCTTGTGTCACACTGGAAGCTCTATAGTATACTCTTATTTTGTGAAGATTTACTTGTTCTTATCGGGTTATGAACTGCAATGCTTCTGTCTCTGAGAGATGCTAGATCTTGCCTTATTCTTCAGAAAATCATAGCATATTAAGAATGTCTTGGCAGGTCTCCGCATCGGCTGCTTCATCGGCTGCCAGGATAAGCGAGAGCAAGCAACTAGCCGATGTGTCCGTCAGGTCCATACTTGTGGAGCTTTAAGTTCCAAATGTACTCAAAGCAACCAGCAAGAAAATTTGGATAGACGTACAAACTGCAGGCAGCAGAGAGGGTTGTCGGGGTGAATATTTCGTATGTGTAGCTATTGTAATATGTACCATAGGCTTAAACGTGTTAGTTAGGATAGAAAGCAGAAAGTTAGAAGAATTTGGAGGGCAGAAACTAATACTAATTTAAGGGGATCACCCTCAAGACTTAAGTTGGAAGCTGATCCATTCTTCCAGACTCCTTTTTTTCCCACCAAAAACAGAAGTTATTCTCCTAACACACATTGTCAGTTCATAACACTGAATATCAGAAGTTTAAAAAATAACCTTGTCCTTTTCTGAAATGGTTTCAGAAAGAGCACTGGATATAACAAAATATATGAAGGAAAAGCAAATGAAAATGCCAAGAACATCATGGCAATGGAAGCAGCGAAGGGAGGGAAGTCAAGAATCATTAAAAGCAGACAGAAGGCAACAGAGGGCCAACGTTGTATTAAAAAATATATCAATGGTAATAAAAATGAGATACAAAAGCAGCCATGTCAAGAGATAGCCGAATTCCTTTCCCCTCAAAACAGATTCTAAAACTTTGTTTTGCCTCATGCTTTTAGTTCCTTCTACGAGGGAAGGGTAGAAGCAACTTTCATTGCTCTTTACGTTGTTATCTCATTCTCTCCTGACAATCAAAATGAGGATTCGTACTGCCCCCCATCAACTCTCAGTCATTCAGACTCGCTTTCCATGCTTCCCATTGCCTTCAATCCTCTCGGTCTCTGCATTGAACGAGCACATACATCAGTAAGCAGGCAACATCCAAGTTAATTATCAAAAGCTAAGGCTACACACTTCTCAGCCTCACCGAGGAGATAAAAGAAACTACAGGATACAAATATGAAAGGTGTAAAAGAAACTACAGGATACAAGTATGAAAGGTGTAAAACTTTGAACACGTTATCCCTTCTAAGGGATCCTGAAGGTTGAGACTTGAACATGCCAATCAGAGAGTCTTCACCTTCCAGGATGCTGGAAGGTTAAAGTTAGCACCAAGTAAGCTAAGGTTGTGAAGAGCAAAGTGACACCTTTTTGGCTGACTTCTTCTCCCGCACTTCATACCTCTCCTGGCACAAATCTGATAACCATGCACCTGGGCTCACCAACTGCCCATGCATGGATAAATCGATTTAGACAGATTTGAGAGAAAAATCCCGAATAATGAATGTAATTTAACTATTTGAACGAGGTTAACCATAAACTTTTCTACCCTAAGTAAGGCACATTGTGCGATACTTACAAGTAAGGTTCTTTGGACCAACTTGGCCCTTTTCTTGGGCCTTTGTGAAGGTTTGCAACCTTTCATCACCATGAAATCCTCTTCTTTTTCTTTGCTAGACAGAGCTATAACCAGTTTAGGCCAAGTAACTCCTTTATCTTCCTTGAGGTTGTCTATCAGTGCCTTGCCATTATCATCCAATCCATGAGATCCCCTAGTCGTGTAGTATCGATCTTCCTTTTCCGGTGATGTAACTGATGGCTTCCTACAGAGCATTCAAAAATCAGCATTGTATAGAGGCCATGCATGATTTTTTTTTCCTTACGAGAAAGTACACAAACTCATGATTTTTTTTTTTAGAATACATGAACTCATTATTTGAGAGCTCTAATGTCCAAAACACCAGCAGAGCTGATAAACAATCACAAACAAGGGAAGCAAATTTAAGCTGCTAGAACCAAGAAACAGCTGTATGCAAATGGAACCCACTTCTCTAGGATCGAGCTTCTAACAATGGCTGTTGTTTTCTCAGTGCCAAGAGCATACAACAACTGTCAGAAAGCAACGCATCATTTAAGGGAGAGAGAGAGAGAAACCAAGGAATCTTACTTAGGTAGGCGAGAAGGGGATTCTCTCTCCGCTGTGGCAAAACGAGATGCGAGCTTCTTCTTTGTTAAAGAATCACTTGTTCTTGATTTGTTAGCCATACTTTGTTCCTTTTTCAATTTCACACATCTGAGCCTCTTTTTGGTTCCCCATTGCAACACAAAATCGGTCTCTCCAGCTCTTTGACTCCTTTTCTCCTTATCCATTCTAACTACACCTATCTGCTCCACTGATAAGCTAAAAATCAAAAGAAAAAAACATTATCAATTTTTACTTTAGAAAGAACCCAAATGCCATAAGCCAACGACCAATTCAGAAAATTCTAGACTACAGCAAACAGAAAAACCAGTGGTAGAACGAGAAGGTGAATAGCGAAAAGAAAAACACAGAGCAAATTTTACTTCACCCAAATGCTCTATAAATTATTAAAGAAAACCAATCTTCTTAATCACTGATTAAAACAAAAAAGAAGCAACAGCAGAAAGAGAATTGAACAAAAACTGTATGTCTTGGCATTCAAAAAATGTGAAACAGCTAGGAAGGAGTTAACGAGAGGCGGCTGACCTTAAGATCTGGGGCTAATGCAATTGCAATTCAGCCCTAAAAACTCAATCCAAATAACCCTGCATCCAGCAAAAAGATCCGTAGAATTAGCAATGTATCAGTACAACCTAAAAAGCTGCAATCTTTCTATCGCCCACTTCTGCTATTAAAGGAAACAAGTTCAAACATCACACAATCAGTAAAAAAGAGAAATTTGATGCGGGATTAACCCATAGTCTGTAAGAATCTCCATATCCAAACCCAAAACCAGTCCACCACCAACTCGCAAGTAGCGATGTGGTAATCAATCAGCAATTTTTACCCTACAAATTCAAAATCTGCTAGTTTTTCATATCTACCCACTTCTACCATTAAAAGGAAAACAAAATTTACACATACATATGCAAACATGAAAAAGAAGAGGAATTCGATGTGGGATTACTCAAGGAGACCCATATAATTAGCAATGCATCACTACAAACTCAAAAGCTGCAATTTTTCTTATCTAACCACATCAACAATTAAAAAAAAAAACACGATTACACAGAAACAGGAGAAAAGGAGAGAAATTTGGAATGGGAATATACCAACCAATGAGCGTAGATTCCACAAGAAGCAAACTTTGGTTTAGATTGGACAAATACCAGTGAACCCCACAAGTGTTAGAGATTTTTTTTATCTTCCAACAACTAAAGCATAACTCTTAGACTCACTTTAAAAGTTTCAAGTGTTAACTGGTGCCGGTCTTCTGTTTCAAGTTTCTTTTCACTTTCCCCTGTGTACCTGACATGTGGGTTTCCTCCATTGGCCTTCCAAGGTTTGAGTTAGATGTTTAGTGGCCGTTAGATCAGGAATGGACGGTCAGATGACTTTCCCTCCAATTGGAAGTCTAAAAGATCGAAGATTGGATGGATCGGTGGTGACGTCACAAGATTGAAGAATAGAAGCGCATAGGCCCAATAAACCAGAACGGACCTGGACTTGGGTTCACTAGGTCTTGTCAAGGCCCTTATTTGCGAGTAATAGATTTGGACGATGGACTTTTTTTTTTGAATAAATAGACACAATATATTAGATCAAGGAACATCCGCGTTAAGCAGAGTAATGAGTTCAGTAGGATGACCGGCCATCCAATCAAGTAGAAGAAAATTAAGGCGGGGCTTGACAACAAAGTTAAGCCGCTACGGAATTGTTTAGTCTAGGAATAAAGGAAACACAACACAAAGTTAATAGAGCTGAATTCTGTTTAATCCCTATTACAATAAGTTCTATATCCTAATCTAAGGTCGCAAAAGGATCATTGATAAAAAAAATTCAGCCAGTTTACAATCAGTTTCAATGATCGAAGGGGACGAGGCATAATCCGATTTCACCCTGGAAATTGCTTCGAATAAGGCAAGAAGCTTCGCATGAAGAGGTGAATAAGCAGTGACCGCAAAAGTTTGACCTTGTAATAAAAGGTCTTGATGATCTCGAACGATGAACTCGCATGTAGATGAGAATCTATCTAACGTATAAAACCAAATACCTATAAATGATGATAAAATTATTTTTTAAACATGGAAGATCAAATCGAAGATGTAGTTAGTCATATACTAAGGACCTGAAAATAATTTATCAATTTTAAGTGGAACATTATTTTAACTCTATTTAGGGGACACAATGATATATTTTATAATTATATTAGTAAGGACTAAATTCAATAAATACCTTAAATAAATCCACTTACTTGACACTCAGGACCAGCTCTAATGTTGCGGGTGTCTTTGTAAGGGGGGTGGGTTGTACTATGATGTCCTTTCAACCTGAGTCAGATCAGTTGACATAACTAGCTCTCTTGTATTGTATCTCAATCGCATTTATGGTCTACTTCGGAGTCTTAATTTCAAAATGTTGGTTAGAAATCCGACATAACCCACTTCATTACATGCATGTACACAAACAACAAACACGTACATTAATGTAAAACCTCCATCTTCGAACTGACTCGATGTTGCACCGAGTTTTTAGTGAGCTTTCTATTCTGTTCAACGAGTTATTCAAATTTCAGCACAATGAAACCTCGTGAATAGAAATGCATGTACTTTACTCCACCTTATTTTCTTTAAACTATATGATATAAAATATCAACTAAATTAAATAATATAGAGGACACCACATATTATGTTGAAGTTATGCGTCCCAAGTTTTAATTAAGTTTGCATTCTCTCATTTTGAAGTCTTACATGTTCATCATCTAGACATCGCCTAGTTTACATATAATTTTATGCGTCCGAAACGACATGATATTAAAAGACATATTTGCCGACCAATTTATCTCCCAGTTAGTTAATATTTCAAATGGTGATGCAATTTCTTCACAAAAGTTTAGCATTATAATATTTCGATGCTTGTAACTCAAATTTTCTAATTAAATTAGTGTTGTTTTTCTTAATTGATATAAATACTTGATGATAACCAAAAAAACAACTTTTAAAGTTGTCAAATAAAGCGAACAAAAAGAGAAGAGAAACGTTTGTTAATCCTTAAAGACGCCAATTATTCGCATGCGTCCCAAGACTTAGCCAGGTGTGAAGAGAAAGTAATGTCTGGTTAGCTAGAAAAGCTAATAATTACAGGTGATCCTTCCATTATACACATACAACTCATTCTTCCATACCAGAAGGAATGGTTCCAAACGAATCATGGGTTTCCACCCCCAAAAGCAGCAAAGACGTTACAATAACAAATTTTGTTTATTAACAAATATTTAGATCAAAGAATTAGTCTTACGTAACCAAATATTAATCTTCAGAATGTTAACAATATTATATATTTGTTAAGATAATTTTCTTACCTCTTAAATATCTTATTTAACTCAAATAGATATTAATGAACCCAAACCGAATGTTCTAAACAAAAATAACACCTCCAATTTAGTTAATAAACGCAATTAAGGACAGCACTAGTAGGTAAATGCAGACAGCAAAAGGTGGAGGTCCACAAAGAACAAAGCCAGCTGTTTGGCCACTATTCCCATCAGCCACCCTGTCCTAACACAGACAAACACACTCTCTCTTTCTCTCTCTATACATGTTTGCATGTATAAATTGTTAGAACCCACATGCGACCAGAGCCACAGAGAAAGAAAAGAAACATCCCACAACTTGTACTCTCCTTCTCTGCCAGAAAGATTCAATCTTTCTTCAAGGAGAGTCAGAAAGCTTCAACCTTTGCCCTTGCCAATTTCCCAGAAGCATCTCATTAACACAATGGAGGCAATGAAGATGAAGCTCGTGGTTGCTCTAATGGTGGTCCTCGTGGCCTTCACCTCCACCGTCCAGGCAGCTGAGGCACCGGCTCCAGGCCCGTCCTCGGATGCCGCCACCGCCTTTGTTCCCACATTTGCTGCTTCTTTGGCTGCTGCTGTTGCTGCTGCCCTCTTCTATTGAGGACGGATGCTTCTTGTGCTTGAATTTGCTCCCATTTGTTTCTTTCTAGGAACACAAAAGTTTCACTCTTTTTTTCCCTCTTTGTTTCCTGCCATTTGGTAGTGTCTTTTTCATTTGTTGGACATGACAAAAGGACGAGGATGATGTGGGAAAATGGATTAGGCTTATTGTGTTCCTTTCTAGAAATCTTGTGGGTTGCATATCTCTTGATTTAATGAATTTATTGTTATCATGATTTGTCAAATATTGAACTTCATATTAATCGTATGGAACACAAATTCATTCTAGTTGTTTTAATCAAAAAACTAGTAAATTAAGTTTAATAGAGGGTCGAGTTCTGAGAATGCAACTACGATTTAAATATGTATAACTTTGTTCACAAGATTTCGAAACTTGCGAATTTTTCTCGGTCACCTTTTAAACCAAATTGTTCATGGTACAACATTACTGTTCGAATATCCGGGGTAGCTAGTGAAGCTAAAATTAGAGGTAAACCTTACAATATTCAACTAAAAACATAAAAGTAATTAAAGATAAAAACATTAGTCCTCGCTAGTCAATAAGTAGAATCATCCAGAGTGGTTTCTCAGCGGTCCGCTGCAATCCAATAATACAAAAGCATTCGGAAGGACATGTGCAATTTGCAAATATGATATGTGGACGAAGTTGAATATTTTTTGTTGATTTTTTCTATATTTATATTTTTGATCAGTTGTAACACTTAATGAGTGTTGATCCATTATGCGAGGAGTTTGTTGTTACAACATTGCCACACACTCCATGACGGATGATACAAAATAATGGAGAACAATTTTTTTTTTAAAAAAAAAAGTAAGACATATTCGATCTAAATTCAGGATTTGAGGCATTTTTTACTTTTGTTTTTTTTCTGAAATAATTTTTTCTTTTGTGAAGGTTTACAACTGATCTAACGACTCTTAAAAAATGAGACAAATACTGTTATTATATTACCATCAAACGGCTAATAATAATAGGTATAACTATCGCATATATGGTTTGATAAAAACGGTGTCAATTTTTAACTATGAGGTGAGAATATCGAATTCCATAACTGTTCAGATCCGAAATTGTGAAAATAATTTGCCCCTTAATCAAATAATAGGTATAAATTGTAATGAAGAACATTTGCTTAGAGCAACATTCTAACATAGCTTACTGATTTTGTTCTTTTCTAAAATATCTGTCTCGCCGTGGCCATTAGAATTGCTTGGTCGACAATCCACTGTTTAACTAATCTTTACCAACGGTCTGTTTTCACTCCGGACGATTCTTCCGTCCATTTCAAAAAATACTTACTACTCAACCCGTCCCGAGGAAAAACCTAAACTTCATACTAAACAACTTTTTAGGAAACACTTGATAAAACTAACTAGGACATGACTAATACTAAAGCCAGTTGCCAAATAACCAACTTAAAACACAATCACAATTCCACGAGAAGTTTCAAATTCAAGTCGTACACACATAAAAAGAAAAAAAATTGTTATTTTTCAAATATCATAATTAACTTAAATTTGAAATAGTTAATATTCGAATAGGTTGGCACCAATCTCTCTGTCTCAATCATGATGAGCAGTAGGTAAAAACAGACAGGACGAGGTGGAGGACCATGTGATCAGAGCCAACCAGCTGTATGGCAATCATTCCTATCAGCTTCCCTCCCTGTCCAGAACGAGCACAAAACCCGTTAATGGTGATATATAACTATAAATACGTAGATTAGAATCCACATTCCATTAGAGCCACAGAGAAAGAAACATCCCACCACTTGCACTCTCTTTCTCTGCCAGAAAGATTCAATCTTTCGTCGAGGAGGGGTCGGAAAGCTTCAACCTTTGTCCTTGTCCACCAAATTAAGACAATGGAGGCAGTGAAGAAGATGAAGCTCCTGGTTGTCCTAATGGTGGTGATGGTGGCTTTCACTTCAACCATGCAAAGGGCTGAGGCAGCTGAGGCACCAGCTCCAGGCCCATCCTCAGATGCCACCTTATTTGTTCCCACATTTGCTGCTTCTTTGGTTGCTGCTGCTGCTGCCCTTTTCTTTTGAGGAACACATAATTAGTTGTTGCTGATGCTTGTCCGTTTGTTTAGTAATCTGATGGTGTTGGCTTCCCTTCTTTCTCTCACTTTTCGAACACAGTTCAGTTCTATTCTTTTTCAGTTCTTCCTTTGGTAATAAACCAACTTGTTCTACCATTCCACTACCTCTCCATGAGGTTTCTCTCTCACTGAAGTTGGTCTAACTTGAGAATAGTATGGTCTCCTAGTATGTTTGGTTCAGTATTCTTCTCCCGGTGGTATATTTTATTTTCATAAATTTGAACCAAAACATAATTAAGTAAACTTGAGTCCTTACCAATTGGAACAATGGAGTTTGGTAATTCAAGTATGATCATGTACGAGGAAGTGTTCAGTCTCTTTCTACGTAAAAAGGGAAAAAATTGAAACGGGCCATTGAAACTGATGATCTGATTAGTAAGTCTCATTGGGATAACCAGAAGTGGTTGATTAGCCAGTATAAGTTTACAAGGACTGATTAATAATGACTTGATCTACAGATTCTCCTACACTGACTTATCAACTGTACCTAAATCAATCATGTACATCTTTCCTTTTCACATTCATCTCACAGCTGTGTTAGACCTAGCTAGCTAGCTATTCCCTTTCCAGGGACCTTCCTTCTGTCTTCTCTAGTAACCATCGCAATGCATCACTAGGGCTATTGACGAAGTAAACTACTTCTACATGTTTATGTGCTTTAGAAATGGTATCAGACCAGAGGTCTGTCAGGTTGAGATAACAGCTCTTTATCTGCAAAGTGAAGCAGCCTTCGAAGTCTTAAAACCATGTCACAGTGGAATGGCAGAGCCGTTCGTCGCTCTAAATACGCTGGGCTTGCTGTCATCCAGGATAAGGCATGAAGCTCTGCTGAAATGGACTCGAGGATTGAACGGGTCTGCATTCCGATATCCTGCGCTCCCTGCTTGCGAGTCCCTCCATAGTAATCAACGAGACTCACCGAAAGAACTGCAGGCCACTCCTCTCCCATGTCTCTCTTATAATCTTTTCTCATGGAAGGCACAGCTTTTGAAACGACAAAACCAGTTGATAAAGGAACTGCAGAGCCTCTACTATGAAGAAGGTGCGCTAGCGGCGGGGATTCGGCAGTTAGACATGTGGGAAGCTGGAGAGGTGTCGGAGAGAGGAAGCGCATGCTGGCCGATGGAATGAGAATGTACGATGCAGATGTCGAGCCAAGAGACTTGACCGGGGTGAAACCTTCGAGATAACCCGATCCACCGATTCCGTTTCCTCCTTGAATCCCTGCAGAAGACTCTTTGTCAGATCAAAATGTAATTCCAGCTTTGAGGATTAAATCTTAATTTCCACAAATCCTCATCAAAGTTCAGTCACTACAAAGAACTACATCATATCATGTTTTTTCGGTCAAGACGGCACTAAATCATTTGGTAAAAGAAGCTTTCCCATTACAACAAACTCAAGGTTTGCTAGTGGCATTTATAATCCATAGTTGCAAAAAATGATTGGAGATAAGCAAGTATTGAAGGAGAAATGTTTGCGAACCGGAAGGAGGCAAGTCGGATGGAAATGTTAGTTGCAGAGAATGGTCAACTGAAATTGTAGCAAAACTGATGCTGTGGACCCACTGTAGCATCCCCCTAGGAGCGTCAATCATGTTCCCACCTATGAGGTGCTTCCTTGAAGAGGCTTGTCCTAAATCACCACCCTTCATATAGTTTAAACTCTTAGGGTGACTTCCCATGGTCCTGTCCTGATTCAAACCCATCTCTTGTGACTGTGAGGAAGCTCCACTGCCATCAGACATCGATCGGCGCAGCTGCAATGCCCATTTTTTAACTTCCGAGCCACCAACAGCATAAATGGCTTTCTGCCACTCTGTTCATATTGCAATGAAACAGACGAAGAAAACAACAAAGAAATCAAGTTACAGCAAAAATAAGTCGGACTGGGATCTATTAACTAATCAGTAAACCTTGATACTTATAACAGATTTCAACTAATGCATAACAGTGCCTGTTCCAAATGACGTTTCTGGAAAGTAGCACGGCAAACTCGAGCCAAAAGAACGTACCGAGATATTCCAGCTGAAAGAAACTTCCAATGCGGGAAATCACGAAATCTCTTGGTTTTGCAACACCCGTATCAGGAGAGGAGCATGCCTGAAGTATCTGGCAGCCTTGTTGCAGAACTTGCATAAACACACATTGCAAACTTTTCGTGTCCTGCCGACTGCTAATACCTCCAAAAGGGAATATATGGCTATCTAGCAATTCCCCCCGAGCATCTGTCCAGATGGATACTAGCCAACGCCAATCTTCTGTCCATCCATAGCAACAATGCAGGGTTGGAAGGTTGCTAGTTCCAAATCCATCATCAGATCCATCAGCTTGAGAACTTAACCCAGTATCAGTACTCCCAGTTGATCCAATCGATGTGAATCCTCCAATATCATCGGATAACAACTTTGACGATTCAGATGAAGGTGCAAGAGCATGCTCAGTCGAACCAGGTTCCGAGAGAATGAATAGAGGTTCAAACATGTAGCGAATGTCATCATGTAAAAAATGCTCCCCGTTTCTATTTTGGTCACCATTCATCACTCCGCTTCTTGTCTGCCATGAGTTATCCCAGTTGCCAGGTCTCAAGCTGGAATCGATTTCACTGTCTCTTGGAAGGGAAGGTCCTCCAATACGAGGTCCAATATCTTTCCACATTCCAGGAACAGAACTCATTTGTGTTATGACTGAATCAGGAGGCCTGCTGCTACATAATGACGACGACAGAACTTTATTCGAAGATGCTTTTGATATTCGCCGGGCCTTGTTATACACAGTGAAAGCGATCTCCTTGAGAGCAACAAGTTCGTTTAGAGCAGGACTGCTCACCCTAAAAATGGCATCAACAGTCACGATCTGCAATATCAACTTTGGAACACTAAACCCTGACAGCACTAAAACATTTGAGGCAGATGCTTCACCCATAGTCGCCGAGCAGTTCAATGCCTTCCCAACCTGGCTGTGCAGAGTGGATCTCCTGTCAATATCTAGAGGAAGGCTGACAGAACCAACAGCCACTGAAGACTCAATAATCGTTTGCAGAACTGCCGTAGGGTCAGGGAAGGGACACACCACATAGACGACCTACAAGATGCAAACCAATAACATTGCAATAATAAATCTAGAAAAGAAGTATGCCAGAGGAGTGTAAAGTTGAATTATCATGTTGGAAAATTTCCTTGAACACCACAGTATTATAGCCAATTATAACATAAAACGACCAAGACAACCAGATAAGGTAATTCGTACACGAAAAGCAAGGGTCAAGAATCGTTTAAGAATAACACAGGTGAAATTTTCCAATCAGATGCTAACCAGTTTGTTAGGTTCAAATCTAAATTTGGAGCTAAAACTGAAACGTGGATGCGACTGAAGTCTGAATGATTATAGTTTTATGCCAAGTCTCCCGAGTGAATACTCTTGTACAACGAGGATTCCAGATCAGTCAAGCATCTAAAAATCAGAAGAGTAACTTTCTTTATCCCGCCAACATCCTACATCCCAAATGAGAATGGATGATGGCTGAGGAATATAATTAACAAGCTACCGATTACCCTGGTATTGTTTAAACCCAACAATCAGGAGCACAACCAACCTACAAGCAGATAACGAGACAATAAATTTCCACTTACCACGCAAGGACCACTATTGCCTTCTTTTGCACTGGATGATAAAAGTGGAGCAATTTTCAAAGCTTTGATCGCCTTGGAAAGAGATTTGAGATAGCTTGTCAAGTCCCATCCATTGGAGAGAGAAAGAAAGTAATCACTAATTGATCCCACAAGAGATGCATTTGTGCTTTCTATCTTCATTGACTGAGGGCAATCAAGTAGCACAAAGCCAGAAGAGGACCGCTTCCCCAAATCTATCTCCATTTCATTTTCAGAACTTCGAGGTGAATGAGTTCCCAACTTGCATGTTTCATATACTAAAGGGACAAAAAAAGTTGATCTGTTAAGCCACTGGAGCAGAAGTTAGTTAATTCTACTGAAAAAGAATGAAACAATGTCCAGATTGGAATATAAGGAAACAGGAGAATGAAAAAAAATCACATGATAACTCAGACATACTGCAGGAAACTGCTGGAAACATAGAGGACACTCACCAATTCCAAGTTGTTGGAAAAAATCAGCGGCAGCAGAAGTAAGAGGATCAATTTCCGGGCAAACAACATAATAAGTAAGCTGCACAAAAGTAGTAGACAAAGTACAAAATCAAGTTGCATGGAATTATGACTACCAGAAAAAGAATACAGGATATTACATAATATCTTTTTTAAGCTGATGTAAGGATTCTCACAGGTTTTGGCAAAGCATACGGCTCAAATGGAGCTTTATCCCAGAACTGCAAAGAGCCTGCTGATGTCTTTAGCCAATCATCTTGATATCTGTCACGGTAACAAATGTTTGGCTTCATCAGATAAAGTGACCAATAATGGCACTGGTAATAATGGCCAAAGAAGTGCATTTATGTCTGAAAATATATTGTTAGATTAAGATGAATTGAAGCCGCGTGTGTAACCGACCCTTGTAAGATGTGAAAATGAATTTGATAAACAAGCACAGGCTATATCCAATCCAGAAAAGAAAAGGACGCATACCCAACGAGTATGGCAGGTGCTGGGAGAACGAGGGGTGTTGACTTTTGGGATGAATCTTCACCTTTAGAGCCATCCATGGCAGCGGAAACTGAGATAAACGGGAAAAAATGTAATTACCAGGAAATTTAGTGGTCGCGGTTCCATACAAATTTTACAACCAGGACCTCTCACAGAAGATGAGCCACCAGCCGAAGATTGTGTAAGATTCATTGATTCTCCAATGGACAGAAAAAAAAATACCTGAATAATCTTTGGATTCACTTAAAGTAGACTCGGAACAAGATCCATCGGCAGGCATGGCTCCGGAAAATGAACTGCGACCTTTGAACCAGTCGTTGACAGATAATGGGCCTTCCACGGTCTTAAATGCAGCCTTAAGTGCCGTCTTAATCTCAGACTGTAGCAAGTTGATAACAGTTGACGGAAGAATCTGTTGGGAAAAAATGGATAGGAATGGTGAGACAGCTACAATCAACTAACTGAACGACAAACAAAGTAAGAGGTTACCTCAGCACAAAGCGGATCTGCAACCTCTACTCCAGCGATATCAAGGAAATGAGAGGAAGCCAAAGTTCCTCCACAACCTGCATGAACAGAGGAAGGACCACAACAGAACCCACGTCTACACTGCTCTTGTAATGCAAGCCAGCTGAGAGGGCCATCATCACAGCACCCATCCAAGGCCACATCAACAAATGAAGTAGCCTGCTGGACAAGCAACGGCATGGCATTTAGAAAATCTTGCAGCAGTTGTCTATGCCCATAGGAGAGCAACTCTTCATTAGAGAATGTGTGATGTGGCAGAGACGGGCTAACTTCAACACTTGCAGAATTAAAGGGTTTCATCACTTTAGGGACTCCAACAGAGCGCCAAACACCAACAGGTGCATTTAGATGCGCATCCAGGATTCCATCAGTATCACCAGCAATTCGAACAGGAATTGATTCCTTTTTCTTCATCTCATTCCTTGCAGATACGTTATCAGTCATTGTACTCCCATCACCAGGAAACTGATTCAAAATGTTGCTACCACTTAAACTACTCATGTTCACACTGGAGGACTTTAGTATATGACGCATCTTGCACATTGATGCTTGGAACATAATGCACTCGATATCAGTACCCAGGACTGTTCTGGATGAAAATAAGACGTTTTCTGGAGCTATTGTTCCTTCAGAAACTTTATTTTGGATAGGGTTTGAAAACGAAGAGAGTGTCATGTCTTCATTTTTAGCATGGCCAGCATTGGAGCTAGATAATCTTTTATCTTCATGTTCTCTCCCACTCTCCACTTGAGTGTAATAGTTTCTCGCATCAAGTCTTCCTTTGGCTCTCTGTGGATTAATGACCATGCCATCCTTCTCATCTGACAGTGAATCGGGTGGCACTGCACCATACTTGTAATTTGTTGTGCTTGAACTTGAGCTCTCGACCTTACGAGACTTTGGATGATACGGTCTTCTGAAAATTGACGAGGAGAATTCACTTGTGGGAGTTTCAACTGCTCCATATTCAGGAGCAAAGGTCATCAAGGCTTCTGCTTTGATCAAATGATCAAACTCTCCGGTTGAAGGATTATGGCTAGCTGGAGTACTACTTGTTATTTCTTGATTTTTGCTTAAAGATTCATCCATGGGAGTCAAGAGAGGAGGGTTAAAGCTGTCAAAGGATGAAAATCCCACGGGCATAAGCATCTGATCTGCAACATCAATCACCCCCACAGGACTGCTTCCCACTTCACAATCTGAAGCAGAAAATACAGGAACTTGCGATTCTGCAGTTCCAGGTGGCTGCACGAAATAAAACCACTGTAGTTAGACCAATGAAAACTAGGATATGCTTACACAATTAGACCTAAATCTAGACACCGTAAGCCAACTTGGTAACAGCAAAAATGATAATGAATTGGCAACTCCAGAAGCAACCATTAGTGCACTTTCACTACTTGTTATATGTCTTTTCTATAGAAGTGACTGCTTTCTGTATAATTGAAAACGGTCAATCCACAACGTCAAAGACACAGTACGCGAAAAGTAATTTACTTCAAATTTCATTTTCTCGCAACTTTCATGCAAGCATTTGATAATGCATCAAGATTTTTTACCTAGCCGATTTCAGCAATTGAGTATGCAAAATATATGCAAGAAGAGAACCCAATTAATAATTATATTTTTTTATAACAAGCAAAGGCACCTACCTCCCCAAAGTCCAGTTTGTCAGTCTCAAAGAAGCAACCAAAATCACCAAAATCAGATAGAAGAGCCTGTGCATCGATATTCACCCCTCCATCATCATCCCAGTCTAAATCAATGTGAAAGCCCTCTAACCCTGTAATGGTTGAATTGTAAGCATCTTGTACAGAATTCATGGTTACTTGACCAAATGTATCCGTAATCCCTGCTCGATGGCGCTTAACTCCCTGTAAACGAATCAGAAAGAAACCTTAATCATACTGTCTGAATCACGACCACAAGTAGCAAAAGATGGGCAGTTGGTGATATCCAAGCTGTCCATGCTGACCATTTATGTGAAGAAATCCAATCATAAACTCTCTTTTTTAATCATATATGTAGTTATCCAAAAGTAACAAGGAAGATAGGCTAATTGCAAACTGACAGACGAAACTGTGCATCTTAATGCTAAGAATCTTCAACCCAAATGAAATGGAAATATTAGTCTGTTCTTTCTCATTGATTTTTCCAAGACTAATTCGCCATAAAACTGAAGTTTAATGGTAAATTAATTTATCATTCAAACCCCAAACTTCTTTATCATAAGCAAATGCATGTGAATTGATGCCAAAGATACCATTATCATAGATATTTTATTGTGTGTAATTATGCTGCATGATGCATGCAATAAGTTGTACACGGCAGTGCAGCATTTTTATGAACAAAATGTGGGTTCCGCCATCAATCAAATACTAATATCCATAGCATTGAATATGGGATGCATGAAGCCGGAGACCATTTGGTCCAGTGGCAACGGGTGGGGAGGGGTCTGGGAAAGACCAGGGATCAAACCCTGGCATTGTAATAGCTTAGATTCTCAAAAAAAAAATATGGGATGCATGAACAATGAGTGGAAAGATAAAAAATTTGACAACAGTACCGATTTGGGGCCATTCTTATCATACTGATAATCGGTAGATAGTCCAGATTGTCTACAAGATAACGAATCTGCATCTGCTTCCAGGTCCCCAGTTTCAGTCATCATCCTGTGATCACTGTCACTGGAGCTCCTGCTTATTGAGCTGATGCTGCTATTATTACTGTTGCTGCTGCTATTATTGTCATGCTGGAATGGCAATCCATAAATCTCAGCCCAATGCCCTTGGATCCAATCCGTGTCACTGCCGCTGAAAAAGAATATTGTATTATCTCCAAAGCTCAACTCATCATTTAAAGCCATTAAGATCATCATTGAAGCCCAAATCTATTTCTTCAGTGGACGCAAACGTAGAAAATATTATGAATGCTGGCACCCAGGTTGGAGTTCGAAAATAATAATTAGTCATAAAAAAAAATCTGTCATAAAAAAATAATACCACAGAACTGACCAGTGCATAAAGAAAAATGAACTAGAAGCAGATGGCCCCATCCAATTTTGCAGCCAAAATCTGCAAAACAAAATCATTGCATTCATCCTTATTTGTCAGTGTCCCAAACATACAGAATAGGCAAGATTCGCTACCAAAAAAAGGTTCAGGACATTGAAAAACACAGAAGTCTATTTGTTCAGCAGCTTGCTACCATACACCCGAACAACCAGATATCAACGGAGAGCAAGAGGAGACGCTTAAGTTCTAACTTCCTACAAGAATTCAATTAATTCAGTCTCAAGTTAAATGCAACTGGAAAAACCTTATTTGCTACAATAGGTCAGTATCTTGAACTTCGCAGAGTATATTCTTCGATGGTAGCATTAATAGTCCAAACATCCACATCAAGGAACTACCTGGCAATTTCTAGCTTCAAACAATGCAAGAGCCTAATTCCCTTATGAGGAGCTTGCCATGTGAATCCTAGAATCACCGTGCGAGCAAATCATAAACCATGACTTTGTTTCCAACAATCCAAGTGGAAACAATTCACGGGAGAGAGACATACCTTTTCAGGGAGGCTCTAGCAGATAATGTATGTGGGATTGGGACAATTATAGCCTCGGCTGAATATATAAATGTTTTCTGGGCCACTGACAAGTGATCTGGGCTTCTCCAAACAGAAGACTCAAGAACATTGGTTTTGCTTACATTTCTTGAGAATTGTGAGCTTGATTGGATCTCTTTTCCACTCTCAAATTTTGGGCAACCAAGCATCACTTCAGCATAGCCATTTTGGCCCCATGACTGGCCACCGAGCCCTTCAGATACATGTTGTGGTAGACCTACTGCTCTGTGTGATCCTCCAAATCTGCTGGAACTGTTTAAAGTAAAATGATTTATTGTACAGACCTTTATTCATCCTTGAATGACAAAAAATAAACATGGTGCAGATAAGCGACGGAGTATGAAAAACTGAACCAGTTACCTCAAGTAAACTTGCTGTACCAGATCATTTGGACAACAACCAGTGAGCCAACCGCGTAGCCCATGAGGAGAAACCATTACTGCAGGAAAGAAGTACAGAACGTGAAACCAATACAAAGAATGCCCCACTTGGCTAATATAATCATAATAGAAAGGAAAGAAACCACTCTATTGAAGGTGGAAGGCAAGAGAAGGAGCTCCAGTTAACATAGGCACCAATAATTGGAATGAGAAATGAGAAGCACATAAGAATCAACAGTATATGTGTGCATTTTCTTGCTAACTGAAAAATGCCTAGTCTTTGAAATGCCTTGAAAAGCCTAAATCATTCTTGAGCAGGCCAGGCCAGGCCGCCCTGAAGTTGAGGAAAGATAGAGCTTAGTTTGTAGTAGCTTGTGCCTTACTAAGTAATCACACTATGAATTAAGAATTATCACTAGTATTTTCTTGTTAGCAAAATAGTAATTCCTAGTCACCTCCAAAGTTTCAAACCATGGTTTAATTATTCCAAGATCACATGGAGGAGACTCATCTTGTTTCTGATATAAATGACATGAGATCTATATACTAACAAGTGTGAACAAAAGTATCTGGGTAAATTCAGAGACAGGGAAATATGCAACCCACCTGGTAGTTTGCAACCAGAACTCCGTGAAAGCTGCTTCTGCACATTGTCCATGTCAGCACTTGAAAGGGCTCGGATATGCCTAAATCAGATAAAGTACCATTATTCACCAATCTTTAGAGTCAAGCACAAAAGCATAGACCAAGAGAAACACCAACTTTGCAGATATGATAACATGCAAAAATACCGCCTCTTCAGTAGCTGCAAAGATGAGCTCAACGGTTGGCTGCCCTTTCCTGCAGTAGTTCCATCAGAAACAATATTTTAAGATAATGTACTAAAAACAAGAAAGTAAATTGTCCAATAAAAAATGATAAGATAATAGTTCCATGCAAAGGATCAATAAAAAATGTGCATACCATAGAACACCGCCAGTTTGAGATGGATGACACTTGGTAAAAACATCACCAAACCTCACGAATGATTGTCCAAGAAGCGCTCTATCCATAGAGAAGTAGATTTAATGCCAAAAATAATAAGGGGATCACTATAATTGGAGAATAGAGCATATAGGGAAGTTACTTCTCAATGCAATTCTTAAGAGACTGAGAAAGAGCAGCGGCAACCTCTTCAGAGTCCCCAGGAGCCAACCAGACACCAGAAGCAACAACTACAGCAAAAAGAAAACATCGCCAGATATCAAATAAAATGTCCTAGAAATGAAGGTAATGTTTTGAACATGAAAAGGCAAAAAAAATGTGGATGCTGCACCTTTCAGTTTAGAGAGAGCAGGGAGCGCGCCGTTGACAACGGAAGAATGGCGACCAGGAAGGAAAAGCCAGAGCTTGATTTTATCATCTAGGAAGCAGCAGAGAAAGAGGTAAAAGGAGATGGAAAATGGGAAGGAGAAAAGTTGGCATTGCAAGGGGAAGAGATGGTGTACCAGGGTTGTGTAGACCCTGAGAAGGGTCCCAAGGGCCAACAAAGGAATTAGTCCAGGCGGAGAGGAACCCGTCCTTCAGGAGCTGAAGATGCGCCGATAGTACTAGCCGGGTAGCCCCATCCTTCTGCTCTACCTTCCCACTGTCACAACAACAGGACCATTTCAAGCAAGTGAAGGCGAACCCTCTCTCTCAAATACACGGACACACACAACAACAACAACAACAACAACCCAAAAGGCAACAAACATAAAGACTGCTAACCTCTTATCGAGAAGCGAATTGAAGTCACTCTCATTGGGGAGGAACTGGAACCACGACAGTTGGTGGAGCCCTCCCTATTATCAGCAGCAACCAACCAACCAAAAGCACATTACATTACATTACATTACAATTCCCGGCCAAAACTAAGCGTACAAAAAGATGCAAACTTTGATTCAAAAGACGAAGACTTTATTCTCGGACATCAAACTTACGATCTTAAAGACATTGGTCCACATTGGTCCGCTGCCTGATCAATCCTCCTCCCTCGTTCCTCGTTACCCTCTTCCTGGAGAGACCGAAGGGTCAAATTACAAGCTCTGAAGAAGAAGAAATCAGGTACACCATGAATGTCCGCGAGAAAGGAACGGAATTGGGAGGTTGAGCTACTCTCCTCCTTGTCCTTTCGGGTCTCCGGGGAGAGATTTCACCGTTGGAGAGAGAGAGAGAGAGAGAGAGAGAGAGAAAGAAAGAAGGGGGCGATCCCGGGATTAATATGTTATTATTTCAGAGATTTTCGTCGTAGTGACCTTGTTCAACTCAACCACTAAATAATTAATTAATGTTTCTCATTAGTATATCATCTATACAAATTTTCATAAAGAACTAAAAAATCAACTCTATACAAATTAAAATATTAGGCTCGATTTATAGATAATAAAAATATATTATTTTCTACCAAATAACATTGTGAAAAGTGTCATATTATATTAACAAAAGAAAAACAGTAATAATTAAATATAATTATGATCCTATTGAAATTTAAGGACACGATAATTAATTAGATTTGAGAGTGTACACACCATATTTTTTATATTGACAGTAGAGACCCGTCGTTGTTGTGCACGGTGATTGCGTGCGACTTACTTGCATTAATACATAGTAAATATATGGTACTAAAACTGTACTTAATAGTAAATATATGGTACTAAAACTGTACTTAATACTAATGGTCTCTTGATTCATTAATTTGGTGGCCCAATCAACAAGATCTTTTGGGCAGGTTTACGAAAAATATAAGGTGCTAGATGGTAATTGCGTATAATATATGGTACCAAAACTGTACTTAATTCTCTCAGAATATATATGTTGGAGAGAGAGAGAGAGGGGGGAGGGAGGAGAGGAGAGAGAAGAAGAGGAACTTGGCAATAGAAATGGTAAGGAGATGGCTGGAGGCCGCGGGGAGAATTAAAGAGGCGGCGGTGGGCGCGGGGCTCCGCACTCGGCCATGGTCAACGACCCAGCTCCGGCATCTCAAAGTCAACGCCATCCACGTACTCTCTCTCTCAAAAACGTCTCTTTCGCTTCCAGACACCCCAAAGATTGCACCTTTGCACTACTCACTCTCTCCAATTTATCATAAACTATTAATTGATGGGTCCCTGTTTTGTGTGAATGCAGTTACGAACCGGAAACGTCATCGAGAAATCTGGAAGAATCTACCAGGTTCTTTTTCTTTTTTCATGAGCTTTTTCTTACACACGGATTAGATTAGTACAAGGGTTTGTAACTATATTTTTTTCCGAGACCTTTAATTCAGTTAGCTGTATAATGTGTTGGAGAGTCTCACATCAAAAGTTACAAGTGTTGAAAGTGGCAAGTGTGTTGGACCGGTTTATAAGTGTGAAAGATTCACCTACTCACCATATGGTATCACCTGTGGCCTGTTGTGCTCTCACGGGCCCCATTTGTAAGCACGAGAGGCAATGTGAAGCGCCCATGTATATTTCAGCCTGATGGGCTTCGTTTGAGGAGGCGTGTTGGAGAGTCTCACATGAGATGTGTGTTGAGTCTATGGAAGATCTATCTGCTCACTATATTAAGGTTTTGGGTAGGATATGGAAATTCCTGTAGAATGGGTAGGTTTAGCTGATGCTGTTTAAGTGATGTAATCACCTAAAATGGGTTAGGTGGTGGAGGCCGAGCATCGTCAGCGAGGTCGAGGAGGCGCCAGCATGACGGTATTCTTTCTTCCTTCTCTTAACTCCAAAGATGTTTCTCGCAAAGAATAGGACCAAAGATGCTCCTTTTCCGTAATCTTAGTTTGGGAACTATCAAACTGGTCTGATATGTTCTCTGAGGATGAAGTTTTGAAGTTGGTGTTTCTTGTTCCAGCTAGAGCTTCGTGACGTTGACAGTGGAAGCAAAACTAGCCTGCGGTTCGGCCCTGAGGAAGCTGTTGAAAGTAAATCCATTTGTTGCCTTCTTGTTCGTAACCTGATTCTTGCTTTTCCTAACGCTCTGCAGTCTGTTGTATATTACCTGATTCTTGATTAATAAAATATTCTGTTCCCTTACTTCTTTCACGTGTTTATGCTTCCTTCTTCTGTTTTTCTCCTTTCTCGATGGTTGTTGAGGTTTGCTTCTACCTCTCTGCAGGGGTGTTCGTTGAGGAAAAGCCTTTCACTTGTTTGTACAAGGAACAAGATACAGCATACTTAATGGAGTGAGCTCCCCTTCTTAGCATTTTATTTTAAACGTCACTAGTCAGCTAAACGACTTGCGAATTTGGTAAGGCTGTGGGTAACTCTCTTTTATCTGTCCACTTTCTTGTCAGCACTCAGAAATTTGAACAGCTCGAAGTTCCACTTGCAGTATTCGGCAAGTCTGCTGCATACCTAAAAGGTTGGTGAAAGGAATTGATTTGATTACTTCTGGTCAACTGCCACCAGTTGGACATGTCTAATCAAGTCCTTTTCCATGGTCGATAGAGGACTTGAAGGTAAAATTGTCGATATATGATGGAAGGCCTCTATCTGGATCTGTTCCGAAACAAGTGACATGCTCCATTATAGAGAAACAAGAACTGATGTCTGGAACAGTCAACCCAAGGTACACCCAATTAGTTGCGAAATGCTTATATCTATTCTTTCCCACTCCTTGACTCCTCACTGTTATGGCCACTCCTCTAGTTATCTTGGTTTCTCGCAAATCTCTGGTGGTAGGTGGAACTACTAAGGGATAGTGAAAAATCTTTCGGAGTACGAATAGAAAATGCTGCTGTGGGCGAGATTCGTTTGGACGTTAACGTGGATTTGGCCAAGGATTCATTGTTTGTTTAAACTTCAGTTGTGGTCATGGAACGTCGTATTAGCAACTATCTTCTGTTTGGTGCTTTTTGTACTGAGTCTGAATTACAGTAATAAATGTATATGTTTTTTTTTTTGGTGGTATATGCTTCTCCAGTCGTTCTTTTTGACTACAGAATCCATCTGATAAGGTTTTCTTCATTTCAGGTCTGTAAAAGCTGTGCTGGACAATGGCCTTAGTATTCAAGTGAGTTAATCATTTTAGGCTTTTCATACTTCACGCTAACAATCAAATTTTTTAGCATATTGTTAAGCTCTATTAGCTCGCTTTCTTTGGTGCTCATTGAAGATTCAGTTTTGGATCTCATAACCTTTAATCTTGGTCCGAAACATCCAGGTACCTCCATATCTATCGATTGGTGACGAAATAATCGTCAATACAGAGGATGACTCTTATGTTAGCAGGTAAATTGAAGGAGATGGTTTTCCATTATCTCTTAATGCTCTTGCCTATGGTCTCTGGCTCTCTGCAAACATTCACAACGACGCTCGTTTTTATTGATCTTCTATCGATTCTTTCAGGGCATAGTGGTCTGCAGATGCGAAACCCACCCTGGTGGAAGAAATCTCCAGTCTTCAAAGCTGGAAACAGTTTTTCAAGTGAATTCATCTGGACCCTATTGAGGATTTACTATAGTAACTTAGGCAGAGAACTAACTGATCCCCTTTCCTCGTTGCCCATATGAGTGAGCCACCTGCAGATTATTGCAGTATAGTAAGAGATTGGTAAATATCTCTAGTTTTGATTTCTGTTGCTAAAAATAAAGCTTGCATCTTATATATACTTCCTTATAACTCACCAAAAATATATACTTCCTTATATATAAGGAAAGGAATGCCATGTACATAAAGTAATTATAATTTCTAATCCGAGCACGTCAAAAACCTCAGTTACATAAAAAAAAAAGCGAAACTTAAAGCATGATCATAATAGGTCGGTCACGTTGACATGCATTTTTATTTTCTGATTCCAATACAAATGATAAAATCATTCTAAACGTTTTTGGTTAGTGCAAGCCGATTGGGCGATCATGATCTAGTCTGTAGCGGCGACAGTATTCCGATGTAGGGTCGGTGCTGTCTTGTCTTTACATGGACAGACGTGCACCAATTCATTGAACTTTGTCGGGACCAAAAGAAATTGTTTTCTTGGCAAAATTATGCACGCCTTTCCTACTGAGGTTTCTGTTTCTAATTTCTCCACCTTTTCCAGTTTCTCACTTATTAGAAGGATAAGGAAAAAAAAGTCAGTATATCTTCAAGATTTAATTTAATGAAATTATTTTTAAAATAAGTCATGTAATACTTGTCATAAATTTAGATTATGATTGTTTAAATTTTTTTCTGAACTAAAATTTATGCAAGAGATAAGAATTGACCTACAGACTAAAAAAAATGTAATATCTATTGTCATATTACCTAATTTTTTAATGAGTATTTAACTCATGAACCAACAACCATTTTAACTTTCGTTCCTTTTTATCTACTTTCTATTTCCGGACAGAACCATGTATTGTCACTAAAGTGAGAATTCTCACCCAAAAAAAAAAAACTAAAGTGAGAATTAATGCCAGCTTGGACAAGTGACAGGCGAGCATATTATAACAATAATAATTTATTATCATATATAACAAGGTTGTCTCAACATATTTATAAATAATTTAAGCTTAACTAACATCTCGAATTCTTAAAAAACGTACCGGTGTGTTCGAAGAGTGTGAGGAGGATTCTGCAACCATGGCAGCTCAAAGCAGCTTCGGCATCGTCCCGACCGTCGACTTCGAGGAGCTGTCGTCGTCCCAACAGCTCAGGCAACTGAGGGAGGCGTGCGAGGAATGGGGATGCTTCAGGTTGGTCAACCACAACGTACCCTTGTCCCTTATGAGGGAGATGAAGAAGGTTGTGAGGGAGCTTCTTGATCTTCCTACAGAGGTTAAGATGAGGAACATTGATGCCATAGCTGGGAGCGGTTACATGGCCCCTTCAAAAGTCAACCCTCTTTACGAGGCCCTCGGCCTCTATGACATGGCTTCTCCTCGCGCCCTCCACGCCTTCTCCTCCCAGCTCGACGCCTCCCCACACCAGCGGTATGTATCAAATTATCGGAAATTCTGATATTTAGAGTCGAACATTGTTGGGTTGAATTTAGGAATGAGAATCTCCCAAATTGCTGATTAAATGATTGTTGGTTTTTTTTCTTTAAATTTTGTTGTTCAGAATTGAGGACTCTTGGATTATATATTTTACATATCAATTCCCAAGATTATTGTTTTTCCCTTTAAACTGACTAAGAGACGGAGTTTAATTCATTGTAAACCAGGTTCACTAATTCCAGATAGATTTGTTGTTTCTTCATATTTTACAAGAGAACTTCCTTCAAAAGAATAATTTTTTTATTAATTTTTTTACAAGGGCTCACCAACATTGGGAGTAAAAATTATTGGAAGAATAATTCTCCAAAAGCTACAATATCTCAATTGTTCGTTCGATAATTACGATTTTTGCCTTTTGAAACTAAACCATTTCCTTGGTTATGGAAAAAACTTTGAGATGAATAGGAAGGAAATTTGATCCGAATGAATCATAATTTTTTTTCTTCTATGTTCAATTGGTATAAATATCATTAGCTCGGAACTGGATTAATTTCGCCTAACGAATACAATGACAACATCATTTGTTGGAGGAGGAGTTATAAAACATGGTATGTGTTTGGTTGATGAGCTTGGAGTTGGGATTCTGTTTCCCTGCAGGGAGGTGATAAGCCAATATGGGAAGGCAATAAGCGGGCTGGCCACTGAACTGGCAAGGAAGATGGCCGAGTCTCTGAACCTGAAACCTGAGGCTGCCTGGTTCGAGGACTGGACTTGCCAATTCAGGATCAACAAGTACACCTTCACACACGAAACTGTGGGATCCTCTGGTGTCCAAGAGCACACAGACTCCAGCTTCCTCACCATTCTCCAAGACGACGAAAACATCGGTGGCCTTGAGGTCCAGCCCAACAATGCCGGAACTTACGTGCCTGTGGATCCCATCTCCGGTGCCCTCCTCGTCAATCTCGGTGACATAGCCACGGTGAGTCTCTCCCCTCTCCTTACTCTTGTTCGTATCACAAGTATCGCCTTGTTGAACAAGTACGTTTACCTTCTTGAACCAAGGTATGGAGCAACGGGAAATTTTGCAATGTGATACATAGAGTGCAATGCAAGGAAGCAGGGATCAGGATATCGATCGCCTCGTTCTTGCTGGGGCCATCGGCGGCTCAGATCGAGTCACCAGAGGAGCTGGTGGATCTGCAGCATCCGCGGCTTTTCGTCCCCTTTACCTATCTGGAGTACAGGAAGAAGCGCGTCTCCTCCAAATTGGTGCTTGGAGCTCTTCCACTTTTCCGGGCCGCGGATAGCAAACTGCCATTGGAAGTAGCCGATGAGGGGGGGAGTGGAACTGGGGAAGTAGTGGACTACTAATTGTACGCTTTTATTTGTCAGTTGAAATATATACATTGTCCCATCAATGGACAGAATTAAGAATCCTTTAAACCACTTCTGTACTGTCACTTGGCTGTTGGATTCAAGAGAAATGTAAAAGAAACTTATGGCTATATAAAATTAATGGCCTGCATTGTTTCAGATATCCTAGCATCTGAATGTACTAATCAAAGTTTGAGCAGTTTGTGATAATAAAGGCAAATCTCTTGCAATAAAGTTTCAAGACACACATTTCCATTACTCCCAACTGTAAACTTGAGATTTCTATTAAGTTAGAACGACTTTTGTCACTTGATCGACGTGGTAATGAGATCCGATACGTAGAGACATTTCTTATATATCTTGTTGCATTCCGCAAGGAAGGTTTAATGACCCTTTAACATAAACATCTCCATTTAAATTACCTTACTTTCCTCAATTTACTTCATGGAAGAAAGAAGCATACTGCATACACGAAGAAAAATGACTGGGAACACCATAACTCCGAAAGAATTGACTTAATAGTACCCGTGTAGGTACAAAAGTACAAAACTTATTCTCACCGCAGAAGAATCCTCTTCTCAACAATTTTCGGACACTAAGGCGGGCTTCCGGTAATGGTTCAAATTCCCATCAGACCCTCAGAATTCAGAATTGTACTTGATCCCATTGAAGACATTTTAAATAATCTAAGCTTCAGTTGCACTGTAAGAGTTTCCAAAACATAACAGATCTCCATCAACAAGGGAGAGCCGCCAAAAAACCGACTAGGAGGTACGGCACATGCAATTTGTCATCTTATTTGATAAATAGACTTGAAATCTCAGTCAGTGGAAACCTACAAACCCGCTTTTTTCTCGAACTTTTGGATCTGGTTCAGGAATATCCAGGTCAGCTGCACAGACAAATCATTCCTTTAGTTACAATTCCATCACCATCTGATTTACAAATACATGTTCAACTTATATTTCTTCTGCCATTGAAATTTTGCATTTCTATATTTGAAAAGGCTTGATAATTGTCAATGAGAGAGAGAGAGAGAGATGTACCATGACATGAGGAGCAATTCTGATGCAATAGACGGGGAATCCAGTATAGAACTTGAATGGCCCACCAGCCTTAAGAGTTTTCAACGTACAGTCCATGGAGCCAGTGTATGGAAGTTTTCCTTGTGCATCAGGCTGCATTTTCTGTATTTGAGTCTTGACATAATCAAATGGCAGACTGCAAGCAGCAGCAAAGAACCCGGAAATGGTACTTGCGCCTGAGAAAATTCCGATACATGAAGGTGTTAAACAAAAGTAGAGAACTAGAGTTAAAAAGGGAAACTATTTGACAGCGACAAGCCAAGCAGACCCTCTACCACAACATGAACAGATATCGGGAAAAAAGGGTGAAATATAGCATATTGGTTGTTGGCGGCTCAAGCTTTTCTATCCATCGTAAGTTGCAATCCCAGAGACTGAGCGCCACTAGCAAGGTACTTTAACTACAGTCCAACTCTTAAATGTATTGGAAATGTGCGTTAATGAGATCATCTGACATGTCACACCAAATTAGGGTTCAGAAAAACCTTACCTACAACAGTAGAAGCTTCCCCAAAGCCAAGATTATCTCTGAAAAACTCAACACTTTGGTCATAAGAAGCAAGCATCCCCATGTTCAGTGCCATTGCTCTCACAACAGTAGGACCTGCACCTTTCCAGAGAGCCAAAACACCTTCATCTGCAACAATGCGGTAAAGAGCATTGAATGCATTGGTGTAATTTCTGCGTTGAGACACTGGCAATGTTGCGTCGGCCTGCATACGAATAAGAGCTAGATCTGCTGGACTCCCAAAGCAAGCTCCAATGGCACCAGCTGTGAGACCACACAAAGCCTTCTGGTACAAAGGAAGGGGCTTCCCATCATTAGCTTCGATAGCTTTGTTGGTCAAAATCCTTCATAAAGCAAAGACAAAAGTACAGAATGATTAGAAACATCACGATAGATACCTGAACAAAAGATTAACAAGACAGAATAAACAAAACAAACTACGAAACCCAGCATTTCCTTTCTGAAAGTCAGTAAGGTATTATGCACAAATGATGACACAACACGTAGCTAATGAGACATCTAGTTGAACAATGCTGTGTTCACTTACCTGAATGTACCAAGTCGAGCAGTTGTGTAGGTAGCTTGTCTAAGTAGCCCCGCAGACAGACCCTGCTCGAAATAGCATTGTCCAGATAACATTAGCTATAACACAAATCTCCAATGTAAATGGTGATCACCCTAACTATAAGCTAAGGTGAAAAGATAAAGAGTTTAAACATATGCTCGTAGTATTGTACAGTGATAAGAACTTCTTTCACACAATATAGGATCGGAAAGTAAGCGTATATCTAACTCACAAGTGCAGTACTCTAAGTAATAACTTTCCAAGTTAGTCCACAGTGACTCGTACAGCAGTACCCCATTCTAAAACCGCAAGCAATAGATACAATTTGGATCCACCGGATAAGCCAAATCAAGCATATACAAAATTGAAGAGGAGGTTCATCCTCATAACAACAGAAAGAAGCAAAACCTTGTATAATGCACCAAAACCCTCATCCTTGATCATGTTCCTGGTGACCGAAGCAGCTGATCCCTGGCCCAATTGGATTCTCACCTAACACCAAAGTCCAAAACAACAAACAAACTCAGTAAACCAACCAAATCACAGATCTAACATCTCCAACAAGTCCAATTTCAACCACAGCACTAAAAGCACTAATCTTTGTGATTACACATCCAACAAAATCAAACACTAACAACCACTAATCTGTGTGACAATATTAAAGAAACAAAATCCAAACTTTAGATCCCAAGCATGCTCAAAATGCCAATCTTTGCCAAACCCATCACTAAAAAACTCACATGGTATCGAATCAACTATAAAGCTCGCAACTTTACATCCTTAGAAATGAAAAGAAGTGATCTTTGGACAGAGAGAAGAAGAGGGTTTAATGGGTTTCTCGAATATTTTACCTTAACCATGTCAATGGGCTGGATGACACAAGTAGCCAGCATCCCAGCGGTGCCTCCATTGACAAAGGGCTTCACTGTGTGCCAGACACCAATAGGAGCCACCTTCTTCTCCTCTCCCATTGATTGTTCTTTGTTCCTGTTCTTCTTCTGGGCTCTAAAGAGAGAGAGTGAAGAAGAAGAAGAAAAGCTGGGGCCGTGTGTGATGTGGGAAATTAGGGAGGGGATGCCGAGTTGGCTTGATGAATTTAAGTTGACCTGCGAGGGCTAGGAAAGGGGAAACCCTTCCTTTCTTTTGACTGAAATTTTCAATTCAGTCCATGGCATTGCTCATATTTGTAGTCTCGTCCCTCAAAAAAGCCGATCTATTTCCAAGAGTTTGAACTTGGTTACACTGTTTTTGTCCATGAAAAGATCATACGGGATCCACCTAATTACTGAGAGAATTTGAGCAACGGTGAATTAAATATTTGTTGAAAAAAGTTGTCCCATTAGAATACCATATAATATAAACAATAGAAAACTTATTTTAAGTATAGAATGAAACATATTTCAATTTCATGTTAATGTTATTCCTATGACTTAATAATAGCATTGGTTTTGGCGGCTTTGTCATTGGAGAGCTCTCTGCTCTCCCTTTTAATTTCGTGGTGGTCATTAGTCATTACAACTTCACGAGCATGTCTCTTGCCTTTCAAGAGAAATTGGGTGGTGGTTGACAAATCTCTTTCAGGCCCTCACACATATAAATGAGGTCACAAAGTTGTTTGCTGCTGATCCAAAAAAGAAAAGAAACCCCCAATAAATGTGGCCCAAGTAAATGCGAGATTTTGGTGAGGAGATAAATGGGGAATTTCTTAGGGACGAAATCACGAGAATATTAATGTTTTTTTTACACAAAAAAAAAAAGAATATTAATGTTTTAAATGTTGGGCCGATTCATTGGAGCCCCACTTGCCCCTGGAAGTTGAAAGTGAAAGGTTTATACTCTCACTCTTTTCTTAGGTTCAAGGATTCTCTTGCAAACCATTGGATCAAAGTCCTGGGCACAGGCCATGAATCTTACAGGTGAGCTCAGCTAAAGTTAAACTGTTGGGCCGGGGAAGCCCATGAATGTGCACATTTCCCCTTCCGAAAATAAATATTTACTATTTTTCAATATTTAATTTAGATAATTGAGTTTAAATTTTGGGGTTTTAAACTTATTAAGTTTTGTTTCTCTCTCAAAGAATTTTTTTTACAAGGAATAATGTTTGAATTATTGGATTTTTTAAAAGAAGGTATGATTTGTTATACTTTGGTTAAATAAATATATACTTATGGACAAAGACAATGTTGACAATTCCCAAACTTAAGCACGAGACGATGAATAGGATAGAAGTCATATTTATTGCAGGTTGGACCATACATAAACTTGTACTATTAAAGGTCTACTGGTACATACTGTATTTTTGTTTATATACTTAAAACCCTAATTTTTTGTTTTTACTTTATAACGTGATTCACACAATTCAAGTTCAATTTTTTTCAATAAGTTAGAATAGGATTGTCACCAGTGATCTAATAATTCAGTCATATTAGTCTCCTGAGTTTTAAGCGGGGTTAGGTGACAGTCGCCCGTGAGAAATGGGTGAAGACCGAAGAGAATGTTGAAAATGGTGTGAATTTGACTAACAATAATAACAAGAAAAAAAATGCAAAAATACAAATGCCGGCAACCGGCAAAGTGGGTAGTGGGGCCATTGTGCACGTACCTATTATTTTATTTTTTGGGAAAAAATATTTTTTATATTTTTGGTTTTAAATTTCTGCGCGATGATCCGAAAATTCTAAAACGTAACTGATGATCCTGAGGTTGGACATTTTTTTGCGACGTAGCCTAGGGATGGATTAGAGTTAAAAAACACTATGAACCTATTTGACATGCTAATGTAGCATGCTACAAAGAATTAGTTTGTCCGGTGGACAAACTGAGTTGACACGAAATCAAATATCATTTTTAATCTCTTATTTTTAAACTATTCTAAAATACCCCCGGTCTCTCACATCTCTTCTTCCTCCTCTTCTTCTCTTTCTCATCTCTTATTCTTCTGAAAACAATTGAGCACGAGAGAGAGAAGAGGATCGACATTCCAACTGAGCACAAAAGAGAGAAGATGATTAGCATTCCAATTTAGCACGAGAGAGAGAGAAGAAGAGGTGGGAGCTCTGCCGAATGCTGCTCCTAGCCATAACTACCCACAAGTAGTAAGAATGGGGTACGACTGGTAGAGTGGGTCATGGCCAGGAGCAGCATCCAGCCAAGCTCCCCCCTCTTATAACACTCCTTCATGAACAAGTCCTCCACGTAGAATCTAGGTTCCCAAGGACATCGAGTAGTTTGGAAAGAAGAGCATGAAGCGCCAATCACGTTCACCTTGTCGGAGCCCAACGCAAGCTCCTCGATCTTTGAGTTGGACACAGAGAGTCCACGTGGAAGATGCGATCAGAGAAGGGAGGTGAGGAGGTGGGCGAGAGGGCGGAGGTTTTTAAGAGGAAGACAATGAAGGGGATAGGTTTCGAGGAGGAGGTGGGTGGGAGGGGTGGGAAAGTCAGGGTTAGGGTTGGAGAAGAGGATAAATGTTTCTAACAAAAATTAAATTGATGATTGAAATAGATATTTTATTTTGAGCCATGTTAATTTAAAAAATGGGCACACTAATCCTATGTGGCGTGCTGATATAGCACGCCACATAGGTGTATAGTGTTTTTAGGGTTCTGATCTGTCCCGAAGTTACATCGCAAAAAAATTGACCAACCTCAAGATTATCAATTATCTTTTAGCACCTCTAGATCATCGCGCAAAAAAATTAAAACCACAGGTAGTTAAGGTAAAGTTTTCCTTTTTTAAGAATATGTCATTTTTATCTTTAAATAGTTACTTGGGGATATGCAACATCGAGTGCAGATTATATATTGGATCTAAGAGGATCATCTTGATCCGTGTGAGTGTAAATTCGGGTCCTTCATTGCATTAAAAAGTTACTAAGGAAATCTAAGAGTTAAAATTCACAATGACATTTATGTCATTTGTCCTTTCACTCTCTTTGTTTTCTTGCTTACTTCTTCCATTTCTCTTTTCACTTTTTTTCTTGTCTATTCCATTTATTCTTCTCAGCTTTTTTCTCTTTCCTATCTTCTTTTCTTCTCTTCTCCCTCACTCTTTTTCTTTTCCAATCCAAATAAAATTGACACCGATGAAGAATTTCTAGAGAGGAAATATGTTACGTTCTAGGACTCTAGAGGCGATGAATCGTTAGGAGGACTCTAAGATGACCGGTGAGAAATCGACAATGGCCGGTGAGCCCGTTGGTGAGATCCCAACTCTAATCTCTACTTCTCTATCCCGACTCTATATTTCTACGGCAACGACTTGTCCCAACGTTTAAATAGTTTATCAAGTTATAATTAAATGACAGACTGAATTATATCAAAATAGTTGACACATTTATCATGATCGATGAGCTCATTGGTGCAATCCCAACTCTGATTTCTACTTCTCTTTATTAGCTCAATATGTTCACGACAACAACATGTCTCAATGTTTAAATAACAGACTGAGTTATATCAAAATGGTATACCCAATTTTGTCTAAATAACAGAATGAGTTATATCAAAACGATATTCATATACTCAATTACGTCTAAATGACAAACTAAATTATATCTAAATGATAAATACACCATTTGCTGACTAACATGAACACATCATTATATAATAACGTTAATATATCATTCTAACTAAAAATAACACATTATTCTTACTAAATGTATAATGCCATTATGACTAATTGCACCACGCCATTTAAACAAAGAGAAACATGTCATTCCGACCAATTGAAATGCGTACGTGAAATAAGATAATTACTGTTTTGTTTCTGACATGTTAGTAGAAAACACGAAACACGTGTTCTGTACTGAATTTTGCCTCGGGAACAACACACCATAATGATTATAAAAATAATCGAGATTGAGTTATCGATAGTGATTTTAATAATATTATTATTAGAATTGACAATGAACTTATCAACGTAACTTTACCCTTTTTCAATTTTTCATTAGTTGTCCAATAAAAAAAAACTATACAATACACACTTAAAAATAACCGAGAATGTCAAGACGCGCAAATATCTAGCTGGTCCTTTCCTTTTTTGGTAAATAAATATCTAGCTGGTTGTATGAGTATCAGTCTCTATTCTCTCTCTCGCCAAAGAATACAAGCTCAACTACTGTTCGGTTGGAACCCAGAACCAGAAGAGCAAGACAATTTCCCGTAGTTTCAGAGAGAGAGAGAGATGAGAGAGATAATAAGCATTCACATAGGGCAGGCTGGAATTCAAGTTGGGAACTCCTGCTGGGAGCTCTACTGCCTCGAACATGGCATCCACCCAGATGGCCTCATGCCTAGGTTATTACCCTTCCTTCCTGTCCTGAAGCTTCAAGACTCTACCCTTTTTGTTATAATATGCACTTTGTTGATAGTTTATATGCGTACCAGTTCGATATGGTTGACTTGACGTGTCGCTCTTATACTTTGTACTTGCTTTGAGTTTACCAATTCACAATTCGTTTCTGGGTGTACCTAAAGGCCGAACCTTTTCTTTCAAAGAAGCTTCAAGACTGACTTTTTCCTTCTGAAGTTGAATTTTGATGATAGTTTGTACTCACCCAGTTTCATGGATGAGGATGTGGGTGACTTTAT